>JAXASZ010000850.1:0-15825 GCA_038407095.1 Ceratocystis destructans
TCCCTCGTAGTCGAGACGTAGCTGGTCTCTCCTCCATTTCCTTGCTCCTGCGAGGCTGAAGCGGTGCTCGGTTGCCTGTTTCTGACATCCTAACTTGGCCTGGGCGTCTGCCAGCTCGTTGCCTTTTGTGCCCATGTGTCCTGGGACCCATAGCACTCTGGCACGCCTTCCGGGTGTTTTGTCTGTCCAGGCCTTCAGGAGTCGTCTTGTCTCATCCACCGCTTCCTGTGACGTACTGTTTTTCGGAAGATGGTGCCATACTCCGCCACTTAGTTCTTTAACGCCACATATGTGCCCCATTTTCCGTGAAATACCAGATTCCTCAGCAACGTGGCGCAGTGGAAGCGCGCCGGGCTCATAACCCGGAGGTCCCTCGATCGAAACGAGGCGTTGCTATTTGGCGATTCTCATTTTTAACCTCCTGTGCAGACGGCTTTTGTTTCCTTTTCCTTTTCCTCCCTTTCTTTTTTATTTCGGGTTCAACTCCCATACATTCTAACCTATATCGTTCAACCAGAAGACGTTTTTTTTTTCCACTGTTCAATGTCTTCTCTTCTATACGATCAAATGTTAAGTGATATCCACCGTCTATGTTAACCCCCAATTCATCGCTCATGATCCGGTCTTAGTGACTGTGATGCCCAATCTGGGTCAAGAGCGGGAGAAGCATGCCGCCGGCTGTAGCCAGCGTATCACGCATTTGCAAGCCTGCGCGTTTTCGCTGATGCGAAGATTCTGGATAGCTATTAGCCGTAGCCGAACCGGACTCGTGAGGACTCGTCTCTTCCTGCATAGCGTGCATGGCGACGTAGCTAGTGTCATAAAATGTTAGAAAATGCGTTCATACAAGACAAGCTCTCCCTCTCCTGCAAACATTTGCACAATGTGAAAATAAGTGAGAGCGTTCAAGCCCCGAAGAACATCGTTGTCGGAGAAATAGTGCTTACAGAAATGTGCCTGCTGAGAACAACAGCAGCATACCCGTCCAATAGTGGCCCTCAGTACCCTGCATTCCCCGTCCACCGCCTAGCAAATGGATCAGCAGCCATGTGCCCAGAGCGCCACACGGTGCCGCTACACTAAACACTAGCAAGTGGCCACGAGCAGCATACTTGGAGACACCTTGGCGCAGCAGCACAGTCGTGAGTCCAAAGGCGGCCGGCGCCTTGTGCACGAGGATGGCCAGAAATATGATGAAGCCTAGCTTGGTATTCTCAGTGCTAGAGCTGGCTCCCATGGCAATGCCGTCAGCTGTCGCATGGATCACGAGACCAACTGTCAAGGCATTGCTGCGTGAATTGGCACTATACGGAGAGCCAGCTCGTGCGAACCCGAGCGACGACAAAAATCCCGCGCTTTCTTGATCCAGAAGGCTGCCGCTAACCCCGTCGGCACTCCCAAGATTGTCAAGCGAAATGTCTCGTGAAGCTTGGGCCGAGAGATGATCGGTGGCGTGACGCGGCAGGCGATCAATAAAGAACATAAGCAAAAAGCCACTAATCAAACTGAAGCCGATAGAGAATGTTGGCAACTCAGGGTCGGAGCCGGCGTTATCATCATCATCGGCCTCACGGCGTTCAATTGTCTCGCTAATAGCGGAAAGGATATCACGTTGCACGGGGGCTATAGGGGCCGAGACCTGAAGCTCAGGTAAAACACCGGGCTCTACAGAATTTTGACTGTCAAAACTGTGGCGGCGGCCAGGATGGGTTTCTGGCAGTGGATCGACTGAAGAGTGTGGTTGCGGGGCTGAGTGCGAGTGGGCGTGCAAAGTAAGGGCTTCAATGCCCTCTGGGATTATGACGGTCATGGACGTGCCAATAAGAATTCCGACGCCAATGCTAGTTATAAGCCGAAGTTGCGATTGAGAGAGCGTCATAGTCAATGGCAAGACGCCGGCAACGAAGGATCTGGGTATGTTAGGTAAGGGGACGTAGGCGATGCCAGAGTTGAGGACAGGGCTAGTGGTGGTCGAGAGGGAAGCTAGAAAAGGCCGGGAGAAAACTAGAGAGGACCTACGTCACAGCCATTATCACCTATGCGATACCACATGTTAACATAAATCGCTTCTCTCCTCCAGCGTCCAGATAGATAGAGACCTACACATAGTGATAGCAGCAAGAAAAGACCGCCGGCCATAGTGAAGCCAAGAGTGCGCCGAGCTAGGAAGCACTGCGGTGAGGAAGGCGCTATATAAACGAAGGTTACAGCTCAAAGGAGCAAACGTTAGAGAGCCCAGCGGAAGGAAGTATGAGCTGAATCAACGAAAGCACAAGAACGTGTGCGCAACAAAAGAAGCCGTTGCAGAGCATAAATGAGCCACACTTCAGAGTCAATATTCACTAAAAAAAAGGACGAGGAAGAAGGATCAAACCCAGAAGGGCCAGGTAGCTAGCTATCTAACCCTAGAAATAGCACATCAGTAGGCTAAACATCGGCTAATAGTTCAACGACGTCACCGTCAATTTTGTGTCATGTCGACCTTCATGTTGCTGTCGCTTCACTTTTGCGCCCTCGTGCTTCTATCTTGTGATTTTTCCTTAGCGCAGACATGTCCCCTTGCACCTGTCTTTTTCAGAATGGATCAATCGCTCTCCCCGAAACGGCGGCACATTCTCTCGTCATTCAACCCAGAAGCCGACCCAGCTAAGCGCTTGCCAACAGCCGACAAGCACTGTAAGCCAAAACACAACTCGACCAACGCGCAAGACGACCACAGCTCAGACCGTCAACGGCGGCGACGACGATATTCATCAGAACAAGACAAACGCCCTCGTCCCGACAGCCCAGAAGATGATAGGCGGTCACCCGACAATGGGACAAAACCGCATACGAAAAAGCTGCGTCTCAAGGGTGAGGGCAGCTCGCGGCGGCGGCAGCAACAGCGACATGAGGATGAAGAGAAGGATAGCAAACATCGAGATCAAGCTCAGCACCGCTCACATCGCAAAAGCCACAGACATCGCCGTCGCCGCCACTCTCGCTCGCCCACGCCCGAGAACCCCCACCAAGAACCCAGTCTGGATCCCGATGCAGCCTTTCGCGAATCACTCTTTGATGCCCTCGCCGACGATGAAGGCGCTGCATACTGGGAAGGTGTTTACGGCCAACCACTACACGTGTACGGCGATCCGCGTCAGCACAGTTCCTCTAACATTCCCGAAGGCACGGGTTCTGGACTCGAAAGCATGACGGACGAAGAATATGCTGCCTGGGTACGTGAGCAAATGTGGGCCAAGACACACCAGGGCTTGCTGGAGGAAAGAGCTCGACGTGAGGCAGCACGCGCGGAGCAAGCAGCACGTCGGCAGGACGACGCAAGACGTCGCCGCGAAGACCGCAGACTACAGCGCGAAGTAGAGCGCAGCTTGCAAGCCGGCGAAGAGAGGCGGCAAAGGCGGGCAAGGCGCGAGGCATGGCAAAGCTATCTTGGAGCTTGGAGCCGGTGGGATGGAAGTGTAGATGCGATTCCATGGCCGGGTGGTGCTCAGCCACTAGCAGGCGAAGAGCCGGTGAAGAAGTTTTTTGTGCAAGCATTGGAAGAAGAAGTAGAGGGCCCGGAACGGGACAAAGTATTGAAGGAGGAAAGAGTGCGGTGGCACCCGGATAAAATACAGCAAAGGCTGGGCGGAGAGGTGGCGGCAGAAGTGATGAGCAATGTGACTATGATATTTCAAGTGCTGGATAGGCTCTGGGGAGAGTCTCGGCAAAGCAAGTAACTAAGGAAGCGGGTTTAACGGGCCGATAGATCTAATACATAAACACAAGATACCCTTCAGTGACACAATACCACAAAGCCATAACATGTAATGAGAAAAAAAAAAACGACACTATTGTGTATTAACTATAAACGTCCGGATTTCTCCGTCCTATTACTATGGGCAAGTATTTATTAAGCAGTGCCATTGCTGGCCCTTTTCCACCGTTACGTCCCGTCAAGTGAGCCCCCTTACATAAACATCAGGGCCGCGCCACCCAGCAGAGCACCCAGTCCCACGGCAGCAGTTTGCACCGATGCGGCTCCCGTAGCGGTCGAGGTAGACCCGGTGCTAGATCCAGTGCTGGTTCTGGTGGAAGAAGTTGTTCTGGTGGATGATGAAGTAGTGCTGCCACCAGTAGTAGTTGAAGCTCCTGCTGCGCCTGATGTGGTCGACGAGGCAGTTGCGCCGCTGGTCTCAGCAGCGATCCCTGATGACGAGACGGTGGGAGTAGTAGCAGCAGAGTCGGTGGCAGAGCCAGTGGCAGCAGTATCGCTAGATGTTATCTCGCTACCGCTAGCAGTACTGGTGGCAGATCCGGTCACGGAGTCAATAACAGACGAAGCGTCGGAGATCAGACCGCCGACACCGGATGTCGCACCACCGACGAGGGAGCTTACTCCGGAGCCTCCGGCTCCAATAATAGAGCTGACTTCAGAGCCACCAGCGCCGATGATGCTGGAGAAGAGATCCTGGGGCTTGGGGCTCTATATGGTTGTTAGTGTTTGTGGGTTTCGAAAGCAGTTAGGCAAGTAGAAGAGACTCACGGCAGCAGCCAGACCAGCGGCAACAAGGACGACAGGAGAGAATTTCATTGCGGATAGGAGATAGAGTGTGAGTGTGTATATGTATAAGTGGATGTGTATGTGTAAAAGTGCGGGATGCTGTGGTGCGTTGTGGTGTAGATCGAGTGCGCAGCGTGGAAATAGCGAGAAGAGCAGCGAGTATTATTAGCAATGCAAAGCAAATAGTCTAATGAGAAAAGAAAGAGGAAGAATCTTCACGTCCAATGGCCGGACAGCTTGCCGCTCTTTATATGTGTTCTGCAGGCTGACAAAGACAGGGCAAGACAGGAAGAGCCAACCAAGCCATACCTCATTCCGGTCTTTCCTCATTCTCAGCCGTTCGTGTTGCCCCTCCCCTGTCTCTGCCTCTTTACCTTTCGCTACTCATTTCTCTCTTCATTTCTCTGTATTTCTCTCTTCTTCTTTGTGGCTCGCTGTCTCTCTCCTTCTCGTCCGTAAGCCAAGGGCAAAAAAGAAAATCTCACACCCGCCTTCTGGACCCACACCCCCGCTGGTCCCACCCCGTCAAAGTCACCACGCCCCCTTTCACCGGCCCCACTTTTAAGCTCAACTTCCCAGAAGAAACTGCCTCTCTTGTGGACTATTTCTTTTTCTTTTTTTTCTTGTGCCCTGAACAAGCAAGAACAGAACAAAACGCGTGGCCCCTTCACTCCCTCCCCTTCTTGAAGTCGAGTCGAGAATAAGCCTGATGGCGCCACTCCCCCCCCTTATTCTTGGGGTTTTTTCTTCTTTTTCTTTTTCTTTTTTCCTGATTCCTAGCTGTTTTTTCTGTGGTTGGGCTGGCCTGTTGGTTGGCTGACTGACTGGCTGGCTGGCCTGCATATTGCTGTCTAACTGGGCGGTTTCTACTTTATCCTTCACGGCCGGCCGCTGAAAGAAAGAGGACCGAAAGTCTGCATACACCTTCCCTTTTATCCAACCTTGGCTGGCTGGCACTTGGTTTTTTGCCCGACTTCTCTTTGCTCCTTCCCTGCTTCCTTCTAATTACTCTCAGCAACACTTGTTGCTATTTTGGAAAGTATCCGTAATGTCACTTTTTTTTAAATAAACGCCTTGTTCAACCAAATTTATGTGTCCAGACACAAGTATACAAAAATACATACTTAGTAGTACCTTGAGACTACCAGCCACACGACACAGCATGGTAGAGCATAGCACAGCTTCAGCTCCTCCCTGTAGCACAGCTTAATGGCTTGCTGCTGCATCCAATCATCGACATAGACTACACTGCAGCCATAAACACGCCGCTTTTCTCGCCGTTGCTAATAAGCTGGGCTTCGTATCGTGAATCCATGCCATGCTACCTCTTCCTCTATTGCTACTCCAACACAACTGCACAGCAACATGGGACACGCAATCATGCTATATCTGCAGCGTACATGTACAGGTAAAACAAGAACAAGGCACACTTGGTACCTTTGTACCTTCGTACCTTGTACCTCATATCTCGTGCCTCCTGTTTGTTAGTGAGCAGACCAGGAATCGCCACGCTTGCTGCAAACAGTTGTTTGCAAGAAGGCTTGCTCGTCTTGACACCAAAGACCAGAACCCCCCCCCCTCCCATTCACGCCTCTCTCTCGCCCTCTCGCTCTCTCGTCCTCCTTGCCTCGGTGTTGTTTCTTTCGTCCTTGCTTTTGTCCCTTCCCCCCTTCTCCTGCCCTTTGGCTGTCTAGCTGTCTGGCCGGCCAACTCTCCAACTGTCTAACTGTCTAACTGTCTAACTTTCCAACTGTCTGTCCCTCTACACGCCCTGCTCCTACTGCAACGCTTAGTTCGATCCTAACTCCTTCTCACCTCCCTCCCTCTTATGTAAATGTCCTTTCCGTTGTCGCTGTAAGCTCAATCCCACTTTAGGCTGAGCTTAATTGGCCAAAGTCCAAGACGTCATTCAGCACTTTAGCCTTTCGGCTCTATAATTTTCTAGTCTCTCGCCTCTGGCCTCTTGAGCTTACAGCGGAACGACAGTCGAAAAAGAAAAAATAAAAGGAAGAAAAAAAGACTAAGAACTGGCAACTGGGAACTGGGAAAATAAGATCAACAAAGTACGCCAGAAGGGAACAGCTTCGCAGATTCTTGCCTTGCACTATCTTGCCCACTTTGTTCGGCTGATGCTTGCATTTTCTCATACCTCTCCCTCCCGCATCCCGGCTTACAATCACACACCACACACCACACACCACGCCTCACACAAGAGTCCTACACCTTTACACAGAATAACCCCTCTAAGCCTTGCACAACATTGCCAATACATGTAACCCTGGTAACATCTTGGCAACCCTATGAACAAGCCACACAGCAACACAACAATAACAACAGTCTCAAAATCCCCGTTTGTCTCACTTCCAAGCCTCATCTACCCTTTCTTACCCCCTTCTTGTCTGAAACCTGGTCTATTGTGGCTATGAGGCGGCTTGCAAGACGAAAGGGAAGTAGTCGAACCTGTCTCGTCTTGTCTCTCCCTTGACCTTTCGCCCCCCCCCAATACCAACCCTAAAGTAATGGCAATATACAACCCTAATGATCCTAGATGGTTTCGTCCCTATCCCTCCTCCACCCTCCACACCCTTCCATATCCCCCCGTCTCTCCCTTCTATTCATAGGTCTAGGCTCTTCTTTCTCATGGCCCTTCTAAGTAAGGCGCAATGCCCTTTTTCAGCTCCATAACAATTTCACTGGCCTCCTCGGCGCTTTTGGCCTCAAAATCATAACGTTTACTTTCAGTTCCCTTGTATACCATAAGCTGTAGTTAGACGTTAGCACAACCTCGCTGTCTCTCTTTCCTGCACTCCCTTAGATTCAACATACCTTTAAATTTGTAGGGTGCTTACGCAATACCTTGCAGCCAACGGCATTGCTAAAGTGTACTGTGGTTGTCTTCCCACTTGCTCCAGCCGCAGGAATAATGTGAATATACTCGCCATCAATGACCAGCGAGCGCTCGCTGGTTCCAACCAAACGCATTGTCTGCTTGCGCCATACTGTGTATTTTTTATAGTTTGCTGAGCCCAGTTCATCCTGTTTGAGTGCCTCGCGCGTTAGTGGGTGAATGCCCATGAACTGCTTCTTGGCCCGTCTCGAGTGCTGTGACGACTCCACTAAAGGCAACACCTTGGGGCTAGCGCTTGTTGGCGACCCGCTAATCGTCAAAGGTCCATCCGTGGCAAATCGTCGGCGGTAGAGCTCCAGGTCTGAGACGTTGCCCAGAGAAGCAACGGGCCGGTCAAGCCGAGCAACAGCCCCAGACCCGGGAATCTTGAGAACATGGTTGGCCTGATCCAGTTGTCTCTTCTGGCATACAGTGTTGAGTACTTCTGCCAAATACATGTCTGTCGTAACATCGACAGTCACCAGCTGGCTAGCAGCAATATCCGATGTCAAGATATAAATGCGCAACAACTTGTGCTGTCCCCGCATGCGATTAGACGATACCGGTGCTTGCGGCGCATCGGCTGGGATAATGTTCTGGTTCCGAAATGTCGTCGTAAGGAGAGGATTGATATACGCCTGTGGCATGTTCACTGGAGGGGGAGGTGGTGGTGCTGCAGGCTCTGGAGGCTTGTCGCTGGTAGGCGAGACAACGCCCAGTGCATCATCTATATCTGCTTCTTCATCGGCATATTCTGCTGTCTGCTGCAGATTGTCTCGTCTCTCGGAGTCTGATGCCATTACTAGTGCAAAATCGTCATAGTGTGCTGAGTTCGCACGGCCTCTGCCTCTGACACCTCCGCCTCCACCCGCACCCCCTACACCTCCGCCTCCGCTTCCCGGTCCGTTGTTAGCCGTGACAAAGGACGCCAGGGGCTTGGTGCGTTCTAAAGGCGGGAAATCATCATCAACTTCTCCATCTTCCATCATACGCAATGTCCACCAATTAACTCCCATCTTATTCTCAGGCAATGGCGGTTCTCTTTTTTCCTCAATGTAACGTAGCAGGCTGAGGCCGATGAGCTGGGCCACAGTGACGGGCTTTGAGCTGCCTGTATCATCGCTAACATCTCGTCGTATTTGTACTTCGAATGGTGTTGATGATTGGTTGCTAAACGGCGCAAAAATCCGTACGCAAAAGGGTGGTTTGCGCTCGCCTTGCCCTGAAAGATTGGCAAAGCGGGCAAATGGCACCCCAGAAGTCTTTTTCTTTAATGCCTCGGATAGTAAAGACTTTGGTTGGATCATGCTGAGAGGCCGAATTGCACTTATGGGTCGAGCTGGCGGTAGGGCTGTAAGAACTCTAGGTATAACTGGGGCAGGAGATCGTCTAATTGTTGAACGACGCATAAACTTGCGTGGCGGCGTTCCAACAAGCTGTGTTGTAGGCGACGCAGGAGCATTGACCTGCATTGGGTTGTCCACAGTGTCTAGGATGGAGACCGAGTCAAGCGTATCGGGGAATCTAGCCGACGATGCATCCGAGTCGTCATCATCATCATCATCGTCTTCGTCTTCATCTTCATGCAACGATGAAATTTGGAGCTGCCTTTTCTGTGCTTGTGACTGCGGCTTCATTGCCTTGGCCCGGGCCACTACAACGGCTGCCACAGCTGCCACAGCTCGCTGTCTCTGCATAGTGTCGAGTTCGTTTTCTGACGAGACCTCACTACTAGTAACAGTGTCTCTCCTTGCACGCTCCACTACCGTTTCCAGAGCCGACTGTGAGCCTCTGCGAGCAGCTGATAGCGGACTAGAGAGTGAAGCACGTGGAGAAGCAGCTACAGGCATCACCGGTGGTCGCAGTGATGAACTTTGTGAGGGCGAAGAGCCGGCCCGACTGCGCACAGGCATCTTTGTGAATTTGATTTGCGACGGCTCTCGCCGATGTTCCTTGTGGTGCGCGGATTGTGCCGTTGAGTCGGGCTCATCCTCGCTGTCATCGCTGAGGTCACTGCTGTCTTCCTCCTGGTCAGGAGGCCGGTGACCCCGTCCGCGCCGACGTTTTGGCCCGGCTATTGGCGTTACAGCACTACTTCCCATGCCACCCTGTGGGCCAAAAACATCTGGCTCGTCCTCTAGTGTGTGCCCTATGGCTCGCGGTGCTTGGAAGTACTCAGAGGCAATAGCAGTTGGGATAGGGGGTGAATAAGTCCGCTTAATGTGAGTCGGATTGGCTTTCCACCCAGTAGCCTTGAATGGGCCTGTATTTAAGAACCCATCATTAAGTGTTATAAGGCGTTCACCCACACCATCAGCAATCTCATCCAGGTAGCTGGTGCGAAGCTGGTAGGCTACTAGGCTACAGGGCAAGATAAGTTTCCGGGGAAGCACATGTCAGTAAACTACTTGATTCTAATCTCATAAGCTTCAATTCTGGGGAGAACTCCTCACTCTTCTGTTTGCATAACTGACATGGTGGCAGCAGCTTGGTCTGTAATGGTTATGAATACAACAGTGTTCAGGCAATTCTTCACCTATAGTCAGGCTTGACTTGAGGCAAAAAATCCGCAATTTCTGACGAAGAAAAGAGGGGGGGGTGTTGATCGTAGTATTCACGGGCCAGTTCAAACGGTGGCTCAGTGGTAAGTAATGATGCAAGTTGATGGTGATAAAGTGCTATATGCAGTATGGCCAATTGAGCTTTGGAAGGGGGCTTAGTTCATGCTTGGGAGTTTGGGGATTGTCGGTGTGGGTTCAGGGATAAATGAATGCAGCTAGTTAGGGTTCTAGTGTAGGGTTCTGTGTGACATGAAAATCATGAAAAGTACAAAATCTTTGATTTCTCTGGATATATTTTATCCCCGAATAGTAAGGATGCCTTAAATATATTATGGGAGATCTCCTCTCTGTATTGCACCATTGAATCAACTTTTGTCCTTGCGCTCCGTAGTCCTCTTTATTCCTTGGATTTCTTGTATAGCGAAAGCCAATGGACAAATGGATCAATAGACGCCGCTGCCACTATAGTGGCTACTACCGTAATCATCACTATTACCACCGACGGTAGGGTTTGGCTTTGTGTCCTATCTCTGCATGACTACAACGGCCAGCCAGCATCGGCTATTTTTGGTCCTCACAATCAAGTGACTGGAAAGAATTATTGGCTGTCTTTCAAGCTTGACAGTGTTCTATTTAGAATGGTCCAAAACATCACGTGATAGCCCTTATAATCGAGTCAACGACAGCACAACAATGGCTGTAGCATCGAGTTATTGCCATGTTGCATCTTCTCTCCACTATCATTTTAACCCATCGCCATCATGATGTCTAGCTTCAATTTCGTTCCAGATCATTACAACCTCCATAATTCCCACCAACTAAATGACGTTTTAGCATGAGGTCCCTGGTAATTATTCAGGTATACGATACCAATAACCTCACAGCTAATCCTCCTATGTGATCATGGTAAGCCTGACTCAGTTAATACAGCACTTGTAATGTTTTGTATTACTACTATAAACGCAAACGTGCTCCCTGACTTATCAAGCATTGGAAGGCTGTGAGCAAGGCTGTTCTCACGATGCTTTTGAATTGAATCCATGATCATGGCCTCGGACTCTAACCCAGACAAGCCATGGCCCTTGGTCAATTTTATCTCATCTAACATGGTACATTGACCATCTCAATTTTTGGCGTTGGGAGTATTACGCTTTTACGTGTGGTTGAAGAACCTCCAACCATGGTCAAGAAATTCCATCTTGGAAAGCTCAGGATCCAGTACTTGTAGTATGGGCTCACATTCAGAATGACGGCAAATACTAAATGACCAACGCTAGGGGACAACTTTCTTACGCTCTAACGCTCACGCTCTAATACACGTCGTTAGGGTTTTAAGACCTTCTCCAACTTACGACTGGCTTTATTTTATGTTGAGCATCTATTATGTATAGGATGTCAGCATTATGTCAGCATCAACTTGTTTGCTATAGGGTTGTCTTTGCTTGAACCCTAGAGGTGATTTCATTCCTCCCTTTTTTCCCCCTATTCTAAATTGAAAGCAGACCTTCATTTCCTTTGCCCTTGCCTCAGCCCTCCCAGCCTCCAAATTAAGTGGGTAGCTCAGCTAAGCCCTACTTACCGCCTAAAAGAGTGGAGTAAATACATGGAAGAGAGGCCTAAAGTACGGCATAAAACAAAGGTGGATCCAGCTAGGGTGCCAACTCTTCCTACCGCCTTTTGCCAAATGAGATGTATAAAAAGCCTGTGATGCCGCCCATCATTTTAGTTATTTTCTTTCCTTTCTTCTTCAGCTCTCTTTGCCTTTTGGCTAAGATCAAGTGTAGTATCTGTTCTTTTCAGTTTAATCTCTGAAAGTGTTCTAAGGAACACAATCGTGATTATACTTATTTTTGGCTCTCGGACTTTGGCCGCTATGCTTGCATATGTCATCGTCCATAGTGTCCCTGGTATTACACTGCCTCCAGGCGACGCGAACTTTTTTTTTCATTACTCCACGGGCTTGATTCCGGGTTGTGACGAAGAAATACATTTTGAGACTGTAGTCTAGGAATCTTTTGTGAACGGATGGTGTAGCTCTATTTTCTTTTGTGGCATGCAAGTTGGATAGAATAGAGCAAGAAGGCAAGTAACAAAATTTACGTGGGTAACTTTTCTTCATACCATCTTGCTACACCAATCCCATCAATCGCCAAAATGTCTAGCCAGACCGGACTTCTCGCCTCTGCTATCTTTGACGACCTCAAAGCTCGTGTTGAGACGGACTCTCAGACGCGCGAGGACATTGCACAGGCTGTACAAAAAATCAACGCTAGCAATGCTTTTTCGACTGGATTGTTGACGCGGGTTCATTCGACGCCGAGAGCAAAATGTGTGTTTTGTTGCTGGGCTCCTCACAGTTTCCAGGTTCTCTTAAAAGAGGAATGAATGTCGTGAAAGATGCGCTAACTTATGATTTGCGTGCAGATCCCGAGCTACTTGCCCAGGTTGAGGCCGGTATCAAAAAGGACATTGTAAACATCAAGGAGCTGGCAGCACTGGCTTCCGAGCACCCATACTACAAGTAAGTAGCAGGCCTAGCCCCGAACTTCTATCGATGATAAATTTAAAGGAAATGAGGCAGGGAAGACATAGTTCTAACATGATTAATCATAGGTTTAACTTTCTCTGGAACCGTACGATAGAGAATGTTATCTTCTCGATCCTCATGACTGGTTTCCTTGGTGGTGTAGCAACGGAGACTTCAGCAGGTGAACTGGGACGAATCTTGACGCCAGAGCAAGTGAGCCAGGTTCTGCAGGGTAAGTATCGAAGGAGCCATCTCCAATATTTCCCCCCTTCTTTTGTGGTTAGAAAACTACTAACACGCACCATCTAGTCCCATACAATGTCAAGGACCGCGACACGTTCCATATCACGATCGAGGAATATCTTCTCGCAGTTACGCGTCTGACTGAAGAACTCTCGCGCCTCGTGACCAACAGCGTGACGCTCGGGGATACAGAGCTGGCTGTACAGGCCGCGCAGGTAGTAAAAGACCTTTTCGCCGGCTTCCAAATGCTCAACCTCAAGAACGATATCATCCGCAAGCGTGGCGATGCCGTCAAGTACCACGTCAAAAAAGTTGAGGACGTTATTTATGATCTGTCGCTTCGGGGTCTCTTGCCTCAGGCTGGATCTGGTGCTGATGCTGTGGCGATAGATGCTGATCAGCAGTAGAATATTGTTTCTTAGTAAGCACACATATTCTGCAACTATACACTCACTGTACCATGTGACGATTGCACAGTATGCCTCTCCCCGTAAAAGACAGCTAGCTGGCTGTACCTGCTTTCAGAATAGAAACTCCAATTTACCGCAACAGGCAATGTCACTGTCAAGTAGATAAACTCTCTACTTTTTATTGGAAATACAGTTGTATGCTGCTCCAGTAGCGTCAGCTACTATGCTGCCGAAAGAGTTCTTAGCCAGCATGAGAGTAAGCTACATATCCTAAATTCTGGCCGTTTGAGCTTCCAAATCCCGAATTATGTAGACATGGCGTGTTATATTGAGGGTGTTGTATCCCAAGTTCACGACATAAGAGCGACCTTCAGTCGTGCAAGGTCGTCGAAGGCATACGGTAGCAGGGCTATGCCGACTAACCTGGCATAGAAGCAATGCATTCACGCCCGATCTTGGTTACGACGCTCAATACTTCTTGGGGGATTTATCCAAAATCCAAACAATTTGCACCATAATGAGACTACAGCATACGTGGAGCCCGGCCTCGATCCATGATGCAAGTTCGTATTCGATTTTTGTGGCCATGACTTCCCACATTTGAACAAGTTAGTAGAATTATGCCAATCCTAAACACGTGCATTGATCTTAGAGTACATCATCAAAAAATAGTGTAGAGAATGATAACCATTAGAATGGAGCGAGATCTCTTCCGAGGTTTAGATATCAGTAGACAGTTTCTATCGTTTGTATATTAGCTGGGAGTGGGAGTACACGTCTACGACGATGGGAAAAGGTAAATCAGCATGAGTCAGCCAGCAAGTAGAGAGTGGGACTAGGTAGCACAAAAGCGGATTGCCAAGATTATGGCATGGGGACTAAGAGACGCGGATGGAAACCGATGGAAAACTGTTTGGTAATATCGACGTGAGACGTAGGAAAAGAGCGCTGGAAATTGGGGGACGAGATCGAACAATAACACGCC
Source organism: Ceratocystis destructans (assembly GCA_038407095.1). Classification (NCBI taxonomy): domain Eukaryota; kingdom Fungi; phylum Ascomycota; class Sordariomycetes; order Microascales; family Ceratocystidaceae; genus Ceratocystis; species Ceratocystis destructans. The sequence goes on from JAXASZ010000850.1 coordinate 14,157, forward strand.
ACCAGAAAACAAGCGGTTGCATGATGTTGGAATTTGCTACAGGGAAACAAAGTCAAAAAGCACTTCGCTATGCTCGGGACTAGATTTACCGGACACCGAGGAAAGACCCTTTTTGGTGAAGGATTGTGAAGCGAAGCTAGGAGAGGCGGCGGCGCTGACATGGCAGAATCCCTATGACGACATCGAGGTATTGGAGGGGGAGAGAAGTGGAGGGATTTTCCTAGGAGTACAGGCGGATTTGGGTTGGAATCGGGTGGGATGGTAATGGATCATGATAAATTATTGTGGTGATAACAGCCTCGCTGAAGATCATATGAGACAGGGGGCTCGACTATGTGGATATGTGGATTATAGGGAAAGGTTTTTCATCTTAGAGCGAGAGGAGCAAGAATATATGCTAGAGTATAATTCAAGAGAATGAGATAGTCGCATGACGTGGTTTCGGTAATGCCATTTATTCCCCCCCCCTCCCCCCCACCCCTCGTGAGCTAGTGGGCGAATCGCAGCCGGACCAATCGGAATAGCTGGCATGGGGGAAGAAGCAGAGAGGAAAGAGAGACCGAAGACAACCGAGAAGGAAAACAGAAGGAAAATTAGGCTAGGGAGAAGAGGCCTTGGAGAGACAAGAATGGGCCTAGAACTAGGCCGGAGTTCAGGTTAGCAAAGCAGGCAAGGCTGGTGGTTGTAGTTGATGGATTGTCGTTGAGCACCAAGGTCTGTGCATTGATGGCAAGAATCACGGTGCATATCATTAACCATGTTTTATCTTGAACGTGAATATATTTATCGTAACCATGTTTTATCGCCATTGGTGTGAGTAACTTGGAAGCACCGAAGCTAACATTGTGTCGAATGGAATTTATATTTGTCATCAACAAAAAATATGGCGATGCGGTAGCAAGACACGGCAATTGAATGAGAGGGATGCAAGAGAGCAAATGCGAAATAGGCCCGGATAAGACCCAAGGAAGAAATGACGCTGGCAAAGAAACTAGAAAAAGAAAAAAAAAGACAACATCGAAATACCGACAGACCAAAAGGCGGGGAGAGTTCGTCATCTGAGGAGACACCTCGGGAAAAGGAACAGAGGACCACAGCCATAGAAGTAGGGCGTGAAAGAGAAGGGGACGCTGAGCCAGAAGCTGGGAGGAAGGAAGGAAGGAGAAAACTTGTGGGACCTATCTCGGCGTCTATGTTGAGACTTTGTGTGAAGCGGCGATGGCGGCTGCTAACGAGAACTGCACTAAAAGGGCTAGGACCTAGCCAGCTCATGCTCCTGCGTTTGCCCATCCCATGTACAACAAAAACACGAACCCATGAACATGACTGACAATGGGCTTCGTAACTTGGCTGGGAGGAGAAATAAAGCGGGGGCTATGAAAGACAGTACAGTACATTCAGCAGCCAGCAGCCAGCAGCCAGCAGCCAACAGGGTAAGAAGCTGGGCATCCCTCTCATATTGCTTCTGCCAAGGCTGGGGGGTCGGGGCTAGAGGAACGTGAGAAGGAGGGGAGTGAAGTTTGCTCGGCTACCTTATGGTGCCCTGTACCGTAGCCAGCGCGTAGGCGCAAGAAACGGTGTTGGAACGTCATGCGGTAAGGCGGTTTAATGAAAAGGCCAGAGAATGGGGGGGGGGGGGGGGGGGGGGGGGGGAGGGGAGGGGGGGGGG
>JAXASZ010000681.1:0-15788 GCA_038407095.1 Ceratocystis destructans
CACCCCCCCCCCCCCCCCCCCCCCCCCGCTCTCTCTCTCTTCACTTCCGTACTGCTTACTAAAACCGCGTTTCTTCCTAACATCGATAGACACCTCACCAACGATATCTCGGCATGTACATGATCGAAGTTCTCGCCCAGCTGTTTGAGTCTGCAAAGTCACGCGCGCTCCCAAAGCTAGGATTATCACAACAGGAGCTGGACGACATGACTGAGGTTGCTATTGTAAATTTAGACGACATCAGATGTCATGCGTACATAAATGTAGAGGTATACACAGGCCAAAAGCCGTTTTAAACAAACAAAAAAACGAACAGCAAAAAGAGACCGAAGTACAGCGTTGTCAAGCACATCAACCCCCCATAATGTTATTACTATTAATAAGAACGATTATAACCACCCAAATAAGACGAATATTTATTTTGCTAGCATACTATCCATCTTTTATTGACTCTCAAGTCACACCGGCAGCGTTGTTTCCCTATTATATGGTCATGCAGTTCTCGAAGAACGTAGTGGTGGCTGACCAGTCCGAAAACACGCCTTTGACTTTGATATCCTCAAGAAGCACGCGGAGAACTTCGAAAACCTCGCCGTCGCTGTTGACAATTTCATGAATAGGGTGGTAGTAATAGTCATCGTTGTCCTCACCCAGGCGACCCGACCGCTCAATTGTCCAGGCAATTATATCCATGCCGTAGCTCTTGGCAGCCTTGGCGTACTGACTGGGCACGATTTTGCTATCCTCGTTGGCGACCAGAGCGTTTAGAGCTGGGGCAACGATGGGGATTTTGTCGGCAGCATACTTCTTTAGTCTTTCAATAGCATCCTGCTGAGACATGCCATCGGTATCGTCCAAAAGCACTAGGTTTTTGGCAAAGTTGGGGAACTCCGACTTCCAGTACAGAATGTCACTGTACAGGAATGATTGGGGGAAAACATCACTAGGATCAACTTCGGCATCCAAGTATTCCTTGAGCATCTTGGCTGCAAAGTCTTCTTGTGTGAATCCGTCGGGCATAGGCAGCTCGGGAGTCTTGAGCTCTGGGATATGTTTCAGAGCAAGTTCTTCAACCAACTGGATGTGCTCCTTCAACGACAGCATTGTTGCGCAGGTGTACAGGTCGGTTCTCCAGTCTGGAGTGCCATTGATATACTCCTCGGGCGTGGTGGCATGCTCGTTGACTCCCTCCATGGTGGCACACAGACTCACAAACTCTTTCAAAGTAATGTCCTGGGTGCAGCACTTGGCCTGGGCCGGGTTCATGCCATCGCTGGGAATAAACGGAACCTGGCACTTTTTATTAAGTTCAGGTATGGTCACAATGTTGGTGGTGGAGTGCAGGTCGCAGTGGGAGTGGCGGCACACAAGCTCCAGGTCTTTTGTGAAGGCAACATCACACTCCAGAATGCCGGCGCCCATACGGGCACCAGCCAGGTTGGATTCCAAACTGTGCTCCGGGATCTGCAAAGTACCTCCACCACGGTGGCCAATACTCCAATCGGAAATCTCAAAGCTACTGACATCGTTAACGCATTGCTGCAGTTTTGCCTTGGTTGTGCTTTGGTCCATTTCATCAACCAGCCAGTAGGGGCGAACTCCAACCTGGACGTTACTCACAGGGTCGACTTGGAGGTCTACGAAGTCTCTGCGCTCAACTGCAGGAAGAGCCGACGCCGAGGAAGAGCCAATAGCGGCGACAAGGATGGCGGCGGTAGTTGACTTCATGGTGGGTGGGTGAACGGCTGGACTAAACAACAAGGAGGACAAGGGGTAGTTGGCAACGCGCAAGCGACAAGAGAAGCGGGAAACGGGATGGCAAGGAGAAGAGAAAGGATAACAGATACCAGGAAGGAGAGGGAGGAGGAGGACAAGGGAGCGGCGAGGAAAAGAGGGGGTAATTAATGGTGGTGGGTAAGAAATGGGATAGGGAGAGAATGGGAGCACCAAAGATCGATGGTAGCCATCCCTTTTATACACATTGTTTACCGCCTTCCACTTGTCTTCGACTCTCCGAGTACCAAACAAGTGCCCACGCCAATAGCCGGAGGAAGTTCTCCACTTATACAGGCAAACGGCAGCCAGCAGTCGGTGCGGTAACTACCAGACCCTCACAAGGAGCCTGTCCTCGTCCTGCCCACTGCCGATACCCACATTAGTATTAGCTACTAAGCCGGGATGAGAGGAGATATATTCTTCCCAGGCAAAATTGGCGGAGCACTTGGGCAGCATTGACATCTTTGACAAGCTCCGTGAAATGCCGCTGTGATATGAGAAAGCCAATAATCATCGCGCTCATGGGGGCTGCGGATTTTCAGAAATTCGGGTTTTGCTCTTTAATAATATTACTGGATTTTATTGTAAGCTGTTTGTTGCTTTGTTTTGGTTTAGCTTGTTCTCGAAACCAGCTAGAACGTATTGTACGGGTCGTGCAAGGAAATAAAGTTATTGCAATGCTAGTTGACTTGAGCGCAAACCATGCTAATAGGAGTGGCATTGGCCAGCAGCACCAGGACAACTTAGAAAGCAACATGGCGCCTGTATGTTTAAGAAGGCTTGTGGCGTAATGCTCAGCCAGGGGTCTTTGATAATATTCTCTCACCAGCAACGAAATGATAGCTCGGATACTTCGCTTTCATCAGCCGTTGGCTCCTTTGGCCTTCTTGCAGTCATGGCTGTTTGTGAGCATGTCATACCGCTCGTGAGTACATACAGTCGGGACCACATGTTCAAGCATATATATGTGCCTCCCTCCCTCTCGCCCTCCCTCTCGCCCTCTCTCTCTCTCTCTCTCTCTCTCTTCCTATCTCATGATAACTGTTCGCCGCCGCATCTCATAATGCTACGAAAAAGCTCGTTCGGCCCGTAGCAGGCCAAGTAATCAGGCTGTCTCCATCCAGTACACCAAAGCCAAGCCACGCCCAGCCCATCCCCAGCCCTAGTGTTTCGGGCACTGCACGGTCTATGCATAGTATTTCGCCTGCGCAACACCTGGACAACTTATCACAAAGCTAGCCCTCCGCCTGTGCAACACCTGGACAATTTCATCGCAAAGCTAGCGCTTCACCATCTCCACACCCCTACGGACCTCGCATTTCTTCATTCTTGGTTGGCCCTTGCTGATCAACACAGGCTGTTTTCGCTATTGCCAGCCAGCATTGGTCTCTCGATGCCCATAGCGTCTTGCCCAGCAGTCCTAGGACTTAGCATGTGAAAATAGAGGCTTCGCAACTAATCCCTTCCTTCTTGGCGTTTGGCGGGTGGAACGCACAAATCGCCAAACCGCAATCAACCAGACATCCCTATCACGATATTGCCTTGCCCGCAAGACCTATACATGTAGCGTATACATGCAGTCCAAAGCCAGAAAACTCCGTAGTCTATTCTTGTGTACTATCTCTCTTCTCTCTATTGAAACAAGGGTATTTACAAATATTGGTGGTGGCTCCATGATTGTCCATCCATGATCGACACTGCGGCTAGCCGAGCGAGAGCTTTTACCCTACTCAAGTTCGCGTCTTGTATTAAAAATCAAAAAGGGTCATCATGTCGTTGGTCATTGCTCAAGGCTATAAGCCGTCTCTCCCACTTCTGCTATAGATCTCCCCCCTCGCTTTTGTAAACCATGCCCCTTCATCCAAGCATGATTCTTTTTGTGCACATGTCCATTCCCTAGGCTGCACTAGACGCCACTTCTGAGTAGGAAGGCTGCCTGTATGTATAATCCGAGGATGAAATAGCGGTACCGAGTGACGTTTCTTTGGAACTAAACGCAGCCGTGTTGACTCTCTTCCTGAGTAAGGCGTTCCAGTCCAGCCAGAGCATAATACACAGCATGCCCCAGATAAAGTAGCCGAAGGCAGTAGCTCCCTGGGCGACACGCTCCATATTGTTGGTGGTATCTGGAATGCCAACCCAGGCTGCGAGGGCAGTAGATCCGGAGAACCAGAAAATCACCGTGAGAGCAAGGGCATAGAACGCGACTCTCCGGTTGAATACTTGAGGGAGGTACTTTTGCGAGAGGTAGATGTACAGCAACAGGACAATAGTCCAGATGGTAGAGAAGAGCATGAAGTTAGGGGTATTTGCCCCAGGGCCCAGAATACTAATTACTATGGGAGACACCCGTTAGTGAATAGCTAGCTAGCAAGCCGGCTGACTGGTATGAGACTGGTATGGGATGGATGGATGAATGAATCAACGGCAACTTACGGCCCCATGCTAATCCAAGCTCAATAATTAGACAGAGTGTGAGGCCACACATGAATAGCTTAAATCGGGTGACTTCGATCATGGTCACAAGACGGACAGGAGGCGTTCTTGGTTTTATGGGAGGGGAACACTGCTGGAGGAAAGAAAAGAAATCCCAGAGCTTGGCGTTTATGAGAGTGAAGATGTAATGTAAGGTATTCCGGGATATTGAATGATTTTCGTTATGGATGCTGTAAACACTACACAGACCGAAGTTAGCTGATGGAATGCACTGATACAGAGAGCAACAACAAAACAAACCTGTATCGATGTTGGTACGGAATAATGTATTTTGGCGCGGCCAAAACTAGCGATGATAAGAAGATACCAAAAGGAAATATTCGCAGCTAATGCGGAAAAACGAAAGCAATACTGGGAAAAGGAAATAGAAGAAAGTATTAGCCTCAAGGTAGAGCAGAAATAAACAAGTGAGTGACATATAAAATAGACGCAGACTAGCAGCAAAACAAAACAACAATAACACAGCGACAACAACAACAAAGCAGCAGGCTCACCAAAATCGGCTCTGGCTGTCTGTCTGTTTCGACCTGCTTCCTTCCCTATGCCTAGACATAAACAAATATTCTTGAACATCTACCGGCCAGCCAGCTGGACTGGGTATTCTGCACTTGCATACCTGTTTCTCAAGGCTCTGCTCTCTCTCTCTACTTTTTTCTGGCCATCCTCAGCCTGGAGTGCATGCAAAATCGAGTGACACAGGCCGTCCACGATTTGCATTCAGTCTTGGTTGCGCGACCTCACACAGAACATATAGGCCATGGCTTCTGCTGCTGTCGTCACTTTCCCGTGCTGTTGCTCCTCGCAACCAGGCTCGAGTTCTGCGGCTGCCTACATTTTTCTCTACTCTACCCCTCCATCACCCGTCTGATGCTATATAGCAAGCCGCTATGGCAGCCAATAATAACGAACGAATGACGGGACAGGCCTTTGATGAGCTCTCATGCAAGCGCGTTGCCAAGGGCGCGTTGCTCTGCGGGTGTTTACACTGGTCCTAATCGGGAATAGCGCCAGCCGTGCAGAAAGACTCCATCCAGACTGTAGCAACCCAAACCCTACTACACAAGCTTTTGCTTTTGCACTTGCCTGCTACCCGCCACCCCAGCCATTTTAGGGCTAGGGCCAGGACTCTCCAATTCTTCAGGGGGCCAAGAAAAAATCAACTCCAAAAAATCTTAGAATAGAAGGTGCGAGTGTGGAGCAGCTTTATGCCATGGGGTCGGAAAAGTGGAGAGATAGGCGTCGGGTGATCCTTTGCCGGGTTACTGGCCCTGGCTAGCATAACATGGCAATGAGGGAGGGTTACAGGACAGTAGCTAAGCAAGCAGCAGTAGTAGCATGATGTGGAAAAAAAAGCACTTGACCCAGCACCATAATCCCACCGCCTCCCCCCGGTTGTCTAGTTGTTCAAGCTTCCTCTAGGAGCATTCACACATGTCATATCGTCATGGGGGTGTTTTGACTGTGTGGCACTATGTAGACTTGCCGCAACTGGAAAAGCGAGCAAAAAAAGCGCAGCCTGACATGTGATCAAATCAAGGCCTGATTGCCCAAGATAAGGGCGCCACAGATAGGTGAGAGGAGCATGGCTGAACCGCACTTGCTATATAATGTGTCTGATTTCTCCCCCTCAAGCGCCGTCTCACCGTTACTTCTCTTCCTCATTGTTTATCCCATTATCAATATCTTCTGCCCGTCTTGATTTGCTCGCTGCTATTCACAGAGTTCAAGATATCTTTACTGCTATATTCCCCCTGCACACAACTCTATTTTAACGCCACCTTAGACCAAGCAACTAAGTCAACCCGGCCCGGCCCGAGAAGCACAGCATCCCATACCGCCTCTTCATTTCGGTAATCATGGATACCACTGCTTCAATTCCCGCTGTCGACGACTCGCACATTGTTGCCAGTCCAGAGCGCAAGAACAGCCTTGATAACTACCTGCAGCATCGTCCCACGCGCGACAGCTTGATTGACAGTAAGTCGTCGTCTTCTACTTAGCCTTTGCTTTTATTTTATTATATTAATCTGCAGTTGGTTGCTCCTGTACTAACCAGGCCTGTCTTTTTCCTTTTGTCCGCCTGCAGAAAACATTTTGCCTCCCACCACCGCCGCCCCGGCACTGCAAGCCCACCAGATGGAGCTTCAGAAGAGCATGCGTGCAGACACCCTCAACGAAAAGATTTCGCATCGGCCTAGCCCTGACGCCCTTCTAAAATCCGGTGTGCTGGCCAATGATCCCCGCATCCCCTCTGATGATGAAGCTTGAGTCTTGGCGTCTACGCCCCTCGAACACTATGCATAAAAGCCGTTTTATGCTAGTTTTTATGAATATGTGATGATGAATGCTCGGATGAGGCCTTTTTCAATGTTCCAGTCGTTAGCCCTTCCACTCAAGTATCAGAAAGAGAATTGTATTTAGTGTTGATTCTATTGTGTGAGATTTGAAACCCAAGGCGATGCACTGTCTTCCGTGCCATTGAGCGTCGCTCGTATAAGAATGTCTGCAATTGATTCGCAGTGTAACTATTTCTGTACGCAATATTTGAAGCCGCCGACTTCGATGTATATCGCGGAGATAACAGAAATCTTCCTTGATTCTGGCGACGCTGGCTAGTTCGTGATATGGCTATTGTCGCTCTTACAAGCAAGAGTATGGGTACGTTAAGATGCAGAATCACGGATCACGGCCTCTCCCTTGTGATGTGCTAGGTTACTGCACTTGGGCTGACAAGCTATATTTTAATGCAAGGAGTACAAACCTTATGCTAGAGCGCAAGGAAATGAAACACTGTACCCCTTCCATGTATGAAATAAGGAGCTTTCCTTTACCACAACCCAGTGTAGCTCAGAAGATTTCAAACCGTTGTCTCGCTCCTTGCTATACATGCTTTAGGCTCACGTTATAAATATGCCTTTTCTGCCTTCATTGCCAAGAGCTGATGCACTTGGGGGCCTGGCCCTTTTTGCCTTGCTGTTACTGTCTGTCGTGGCTTTCAGGTACTCGGTTAATGGTTGGTGCGGCGCTTGTCTTATTTCCCAGGCTGCTTGGCTTTCAATGCTGGAAACCTCCAAATGCCTTCTCTCATTACCAAGTAGCCATATCCAGTGCCGAGACAGCTATTCTCTGACTGGCTTTCATCTTTGATTTCTACCTAGGGCCCTGGCAGTAGCAGCATCATATATCACACCAATGGCCTGTATAGAGTATTGGCTTGAATGATCAACAGAGCCTAGCCGGGTGGCGGAAAATCTCCAGCGTTGTATGTCTAGACTTAGTAAAAAGCTCATTAAAATACAGACGTTTTAGTGAGTGAGTAGACAGGATCTAGCTTGATGTGGCGGGCATCTTTCACCTATGACAAGCAAATCACTGCCTAGTAGAGACAGTAGTGCCTTGCGATGTATAGATAAAATATAGCGAAACCAAGAAGCTGGCTGTGATTTTGATGCAAAATATCCCGCATCCTAAGATCAGCGAAGAATTAGTGTCAGGCAGAGTCGGCCCTGAATGATACCTGTGCTGCAGACGAGAAAGAACCCCCCTTCACCGCTGACCATAGGTAGGATCATGCGACAGACATATACCGAGACAGGTGTGTTGGATAACAACTAGAGAATCAATAGGAATAGAAAACAAGGAAGCTCGCGACACCCTCGAGGATAGAACAGCTGGATTCTTGATTGGTTAGACTTGCATCCCAGCTGTACTTTGTAACGCAAGCGCTTATTCGGCGTGCAAGGCTGTATGGAGAGACCCCAACACTACACCAGCTGCTTTACGCCTTGGCTACTGGATTGGATACAAGCTCTACTGTAGAAGGGATAAGATGCAGGTAGATGAATGGCAAAACTGGGGAATCTTGGGGGTAGGTTGTCCCGAACCTTCCATGCTACTAGAAGCCCTCCCTCTAATCATAAGATCGCGTGTTTGTCAGGCGATGTACTACCCAGCTGAAGGGAGACTCCGGAAACCAGAGAACACGCAACACTGATAGAGAAATACAGCATTTCCAAGCTTGGAAACTACTGATCAAAAGGTAGGAGTGGGTGAGATGCAGACATTGATACCGATATGCTGCGAGGCAGACCGTTCTCTATATCTGGCGGCGACAAATAGGACTCTGGACAAGGCAGAGGCAAATGCCGCCAAGGTACTTCAAAGGCTTGTGTTGTTTGAGGCTGTCTTGGTTGGAACTAGTAAGTTAGTAACGCCAAAGTTTTCTTGTACGGATACGAAGAACTCAGTTTCAATATCTAATCGCTTCAAGTAGACCAGCTACCTGAAATGCTACTGCATTGATAGTGAATTCTAATATAGGGGCAACTAGAGCACTCACCACCCATATCCCATGATCCGGGTCTTATCGGTGTTGATAGGGTAGCAAGAGGAAGTAGAGTGAATCGAGGAATATTGGCCCCTCTGGAGAGCCGCCGTGTTCCTCTAAGCCAAAGTCCAAGCAAGTGATATCCTTGCTATACTTGGCCGTGAGCTGCGAAACGGTATACCTGATAGCTCAATGATGGAAATGCGAAGGGATAAATAAGTAGACAAACGGTCCGCTCACCGGCGGTAGCGGCTCTCGCTCTCCAGGCTGCTGCGAGGAATCTGACTAGGTTATCCATATCCATGACAGGCCCTTTCAGGAATGCCGGATGCCCTTTTATTGCCACTGCTAGAACGACATTGCACAGTCTATTTTTCGGCTTTCAGTTAGATATCGACGGCAATACAAGGAAGACATTTATCTACCTATCCATAGGTGGCTAACTATGCATCATCCCTGACGAGTACCCGAGATGCAACTCTATCAATCAAATCCAAGCCAAAGCTGCAAACTGTGGAGAGGCCTCGCCACCTCGGCCATGCGTGTTGTCTAGTCTAGACACAATTAAGACGATCGATTGCCTGAGAAGCTATCTGGGGCCAAAGGCGAGACACCATAGTGCAAAGTTTGCCTTGGCTTTCGCTGCGCTGAAGTGAAGGCTCCCCCCCAGAAAGGACAGAAGTGGCAGCTCGATGGTTCTTCTTCTGGGGGCGGATGAATATCGACACGGCATTTGATTTATGCACGGTTGATTATGCGCTGAAAGCAAGACTCCCGTAGACGTTAAATATATTCAAGTTCAAGAAAGCAAGACTAGGTGCGATGATGACGATGTGTTGCAAAACACAATGTACTTGTCTAGCTTCACCTTAGTCATGCAATTAGCTCTTCGCGCTGCCACTTCTGTCCTTCTGTGGGGGAGAAGACAAAGCACAGGCGTAAGAAGCCCTGTCCTTATTGTTATTGTGCTATTTTACGTCTACCTAGGAAGCCCTGTCCTGTGGCCCTAGTTAGTTTATCCTGTTTTATCAGCTGGCGGTCTCTTTAGTGGAGTACGAGTGTGAGGTGGTGGAATAGAACAGATCAGCCATTATTTGTCCTCACAATAATTTGACCCCTCTGGCGACATCAACATCCAACATTCAATCCCAAAATCATTATTCCCTTATTATATACCTAACCCCCCACCCCCTCCCCCCATCCCAACACTGATTGATATTTACCCACCCAAAATGAAGACGATTTCTTTCCTCGCTGCCTTTGCTGCTGCCCTAGCTTCTGCCTCTGAGCTGAGCATTGTCGCCAATGAAGAGTACGAGTGCGACAGACCGACCGTAGCCGGCGACATGATCCAGGTCCACTACACTGGTACTCTGGAGGATGGCACCAAGTTCGATTCCAGTAAGTCGTCCTGGCTTGTCTCAGGGCCTGCACTAGCTGACCTGTATCTGTACTAATTCAATCGTCTCATTTGCTGCACAGGTCTGGATCGTGGCTCTCCCTTGTCCTTCAAGGTTGGGACTGGCCAGGTCATCAAGGGGTTTGTGATATTTGCCCTGTTCTCCGGGTCTTGGGCTTCAAGGCTTGCCGGATCATGAATCAATGAAATTGCTAATGACTCAATGACTTCACAGCTGGGACGATGGGCTCCTGAACATGTGCATTGGTGACAAGCGGTACGCTGTGCTTCCCTATGGCTAAATAATTACTCCAGTTCTAACCGCGATATACCTTGTAGCACTCTCACCATCCCCCCCTCGCTCGGCTATGGCAAGCGCGACGTCGGTCCTATCCCCGCTGGCTCGACTCTTGGTATGCACCGCACCGTTCCGAACCCCTTTTATACACTAAAAACCTCTGTACCATGGCACTCCATCTACAGCAATAGTCTCCGCTAACGATGATCACTGCTTGCTAGTCTTTACCACTGAACTCATGGGCATCAAGGGTGTCACGAAGCCCGAGCCGTTGGTTCCCAAGGCAAAGCCTACCGATACTCCCGCTGTCGAGGAGGAACAGAAGGTCGTCGAGGACGCCGCCGAGGACGCTGCCGAGGACGCCGCCGAGGAAGCCGCCGAGGACGAGGCCGAGGAGTCTGCCACCTCAACGGAAGCCCCTGCTGCCAAAACCGCCGCGCCCGAGGCTAGCACCGTAAGTACTCGCCACCATCTTCTCCACAGTGAAAATCCCCCATTTTCTAACACCCAAAACTACAGGATGGCAAGGGCAAAGAGGAACTGTAAACATGTCTTTCTTTCAGGATACCATAGTGCGCAATCTTTAATAGATGAAATAGTCACAGTAATGCCTGTAAATCGACCTGTGTTTGCGATAATCACCTCGTAAAACAAGATTACGTAGATACATACATACATACATACTATACTACCGAATGGTCTTGGGCTCCTACCATTTACCCGAAGCATAGCTTCTTTTGCTTAGGATCACTAGCTCTATACGACCGCCCTCGCTTTTTATCAGAGCCTCTCCTTATAACTTGCACTACACTCTCCGGCTGAATACCCATCGAAGAGCTTTCCTCCACTGCATCTCGGATTGTCTGTCTAGATAGACATAGATCAATGTGCTCGTTGAACGAACGCTCCTCTGGCTGTTGCGAATGCAAGCATATAGGGCAATCCCAGAGGTCTCGTTCTGCTGGTCCGTCCCCTTCCCGCCCTGTCTTGGCAGTAACTGACTCTGTGTGCGGTATACGAGCTTCGGCTTTTGCCTTGCTGCCATCATTCTGTCGCACGGCAAACCCGCCATTTTGTGGTTCTGCGAGAGAGAGCTCTTCTGCCGGCCACTCTTCCCATGCCTCCTCCGTAGAAAGCAGTAGTTTGGGCCTTGGAGTACTAATACCATCATTTTCCACGGGCCGGTTTTGACCTCCAAAAAATGCCATGGAATCAGCTTTCTTGGTACTTAAAAGGTTCGTACACCGCAGTCCCATGAGTCGTAACGTCATCTTGTTATTCTCTGCCTGCAGTTTGGCGAGGATGGGCAAGGCACATGCAAACAACTCCTCAGCGCTAGCTAGAGGCCTAGGCGATATGGCCTGTCTAGTCAAGATTTCAAAAGTATGGAGTTTGACCTTCAGCACCAATGTTCGGCCCTTGACTTTGTGTTTCGCTAGGTCTTTTTCTAAGGCCTCTGATATGACTCGAAGTTTGTTTTGCAAGGCCTCTGCACCCGACAATTCACCAAAGGTAATTTCAGTGCCCACGCTCTTGCGCTCATACTCTTCGGCAGGCTGAACATTAGTGCGGCCTAGCCCGAGATACACCCGTGCCAAGAAATGGAAAGCCTTGTCTCCAAAAAGCGGCGCCAAAAACTGTCGTTGAGTATATATATCTGCACAAGTGTGTATGTTTAGGGCACCGGCTAGCTCACGCTCAAGGACGCGGCCGATGCCATTGACTTTTCGCGTGGGAAGAGCACCAATGAAGGACATAATGGCGTCGCGCTGATTAGCTACGCAAAACTGGCCATTAGGCTTGTTGACATTGGAGCAGATCTTTGCAATTCGTGCATTGGCCGCAATGCCTGCCGAGACGGTAATCTGAGTTTTAGTGTGGACTTCGGAGCGCATCTTGTCAACGGCAGCCTCTGGTGTTAATTGATGCTCCGCACAGTAGGCAGTGATGTTGACGTAGGCTTCATCAATACTGGCACTCTCAAAGCGCGGGTCGTAGTCAGCAAGCACATTGCGGATTTCCTCGGCTTTGGCTTTGTACTTGGCGTGATTTACTGGTAGAAGGATAAGATGCGGGCACAGTTTCTTGGCCACGAACGATGCCATGCCCGAGCGGCAGCCAAACTTCCGAGCATGGTAGTTGGCAGTAGTAAGAACACCTTGGCCAACAGCAAACGGGACATCTTTTAGTTCTGGGCGGTCTAACTCTTCCACGGCAGCAAAGAAGGCATCGCAGTCAACATGGACTATGTACTGGCTTAAGTCCCGCGTAGCTTCAAGCTCAGCGAGCAGTAAATCGGCAGCCCGGGCAGCTTTAGAGAGCACGCCTTCGGGCAGTCGTTCGGCCTTGACTCTGAGCTTCTCGATCTTTTCCGAGAGGATCTTGTCTTTTTGCTCCTCTCGCTGGAAAAACTTGGAGCCTTTAGAGGCCTCATAAATGATCTCGGAAATCTATCATTTTATCAAAACCATGCCCCATGAACAATGAGAACCAACACAGCCCGAGACAGAAAGAAACACGCACCTTGGACTGGTCTGGGGCCAAACCTGCTTTCGTGGCACTTTGTCCCAGTAAATGGTACTTCAACGACTTGTGCTCGACATCCCGGTCTTGAGCCGCTTCTGGTCCCGTGTCGTCTGGATTGGCAAGTCCGAGATTTTCAGGTTGCAGATGGTTGGTGGTGCCAGGGGCCATTTCCTCTACTGACGCTGGTTCTATGTATTTCAGTAATGGGCAGTGAGGCTCATAGCACGCGACGCGATAGGGGTCATAAATATCGCGAGGTCACGTGATACAATAGCATTCGTCGCATCTGGTGAGTTATGGGTATTGCTGTGGAGAATCTACACCTACTCGGTAGAATACCGGGTAAGCCTGCAACATATGATACCGGTCAGGAATAGAAAACCTAGTCTCTTACAGCTTAACAAAATTAATAAAAACATCAGCTCACAACAGGTATCTCAGTCGGGATAACCTCGGATGAATACACAGTGTAAGTCGAGGGGCATTCAATTCATCAAACGTTTCTACCAACAGCCTATCTCCGAACTTTGGGCTCAGGATTTATAGCAATTTGGGTATTTGATACGACCATTCCATCATGGCCTTGTAAATGAGTGGAGGAGAATGCTATCGATGCTCTTGGCGTTCTCCAGCTTTGGGAAAAAGACCCCCAGTCCCCAGTCTGGTCTGTATAGCGTTGTCCAGGCCTGCATCGGACAGAAGCGCGGTTATAGCAGTTTATACGCCACTGTGTAATGTCATTGTTTAGATTTCTATTATAGCAAACACAAGCCTGTTAAATCTGACTTCTTCTAGGTTCATTTTCCTTGAAGCTGTTCAAGTACCAGAAGTACAGGGTCCGCCCCAATCAGATTCATATTGGGAGGCCCATCCGTGGCTAGACCTAAGGTATGAATTCGTACGTTACCCTGCTCCAATATGCTGCTACAAGAGCAATATCGCGAGGGAACCTCAATTATCCTAAATAATCCTGGAAACGATGCTTTAGTCGGCATCGAGACCGCGGGGACAAGAGCTTTGCCGCCGGCGAAACAGCTTACGACATTCTAACTCCTAAATGCTTCAGCCATATGTACAAAGACGTGGCAGGTCTGATAGGCCAATTTGAGGGGACTAATAAGAGTTGAGAGTTATGGCACACAATAGTAGCCAGATGTAAGCAAGTGTTGCATCATGAGTGTGAGAGTATTTTATTTACCAGGCATCTTTGTTGTATCACCAGGCCCACTATGGAACTAACAAGTCTTGCTTTGAGATTATTTTGGCTATAATTTCCCCGAAATTTCAAGAGATGGCCCGACACATGATGATCCAAATATCCGAACTTCATTAGAGCCATGCAGTTGGCCAAGTCAGGGTATAGTTAATACTGTGCAAGTGGAAGTCCCAGTCAAGCGTGGCCCTTTTCATCAGTTGGTAGCCTCCTTATGGTTGGCCACGATATGGGCAGCCGCCATAGAAGTCTCGAATATGGTTAGAGGTGGCAATACAAATTTGAGGAGACTCTATGGACTGGCCCGCAGGAGATGGCACGCTCGAGTCGCACCAGATCTGCTTGATATGCTTGTATTTATTGGGGAACTGCATTGATGCGAGCTGGGATGTTGATAATCCAAGTTGATGTGTAGATAACATACACCTGCCCCCCCAGTAAAAGTGTTAGGTAACTTGAATCATAGTTGTTGCCGGCAACCTTCTATAACTGTACTGCCAGATTCTACTGATTAAATCCCGACGTCGATAAGAAATGACATGTACAGTGAGTACTTATAACTCTATCACCAGGCATTTGGAACAGCACAAGCTCCATGAGCCAGAGGGTAAATGTGTTTTTCAATGGAAATCTAAGGAGTATCACGAATTTCGAGCTTGATTTCCCGAGGTATTTAGCAATAGGTGAATGGTTTATTAATTCTGCTGTGCTATTTAACGTCTACCTACTGATTTTCCACAGCAATACGACGACGGCATGTTCTGGACGGAAGTGGGTAGAGAGATGTCGTCTCCCTATTCCTCTCCCGGGCAGTCAGCAGTTGCAGGTGTACATCTTCTTCGAAACTCTCCTCTGACTTTTTAGGGTCCGGCCTTGTAGCCAGGAGCTTTCTCCGTTAGACGTTGCCCGAGGGCTTCCCTGCTGGGTGTGTTTCCAGGATTGGATACCTGGTGTTTTTGGCTTGTGGCGCCCTGCCTATGGAATAATCTAGTCTAGGAGGCCAACGGCTATTGGCTCAGGGTTTCGGCCCTGGCGGAGTACGTCGGTTTTGTCCTCTGTTCGGCGAGGCGGTTGCCGCGTTTTTATTTGGCCTTGACCGTTAAGAGAAGAGGCCCTCCACTCCCGCATCCGGGCCTCTTCGACATCTCCTCCCTGCCCTTGTCCATTTTATCCGTGCTCCCCTATTTCCTCTGCACCCCCTCCCTTCTCTTTTTCTTTGCTATTTTGACCTTGTTCTTCACCGCCCTCAGTAGTCAAAAACGACGAAGGTTTGAAGGCCCAAACAGCATAGTCCATAAAAAAAAGACTCCTCCGGACAGGCTTGAACTGTCAACCTCCTGATTGCCGCATCTCGATATGAAGATGTTTAACAGTCAGACGCGCTAGCCAATTGCGCCACAGAGGATATCGTAACTTTCTTAGGAAATTTACGCATAGGAGGCTATTTATACTTTTAAGTATTTGGTGACCTACTTTTTCAAGAACAGAGCGCGAAGGATGGAGCACCAGTGCGTCTCCGTCTGTTTCATCTGCCGCGGCCCGCACCCGGCTGACTCCAAGGAATGCCCCCTCCGCAAGAAGGGGACTACTCCGGAGGAGAGACGGACGATAAGGAGGGCTCAGCAGAAGCTCTCCGCGGAGAAAAAGAAGGCCTGCCCGAAGGGAAGCGTACAGGCACAGACCCGGTCCAACGAGCAAATGGACTGCACCGGGGCGCAGGACACAGCAGGTTGCCCCGAGCCGGGAAACCAGC
>JAXASZ010000258.1:0-15750 GCA_038407095.1 Ceratocystis destructans
ATCAATCGTACCGTAGAACAGGCACAACCTGTAAAAAACACTCTTCCGAAGCTCCCCCGCTTCGCCGACTGTACCTGAAGGCAAGCTGCTTTCTTCTACACCTTCAATTCCTAACACCTGCCTGCGCGCGCACGCGCGCGCACCTGTAATAAGTCCTTCAGTGTCAATCGTACCGTAAAACAGGTGCAATCTGTAAAAAACACAGTCCCAGGGCTTCCCCGCTTCCGCGAGTGTACCTGAAGGCAAACTGCTTTTTTCTACACCTTCAATTCCTAACACCCGCCTGCGGGCGCACGCGCCCGCACCTCTTGTAAGTCTCTCAACATCAATCGTACCGTAGAGCAGGCACAATCTACAAAAAACACACTACCGGAGCACTCCCGCTTCCCCGGCCGCACCTGACGACAAACTGCTTTTTTCTACACCTTCAATTCCTAACACCCGCCTGCGGGCGCACGCGCCCGCACCTCTTATGAGTCTTTCAACATCAAGCGTCCCGTAGAACTGGCACAATCTGCAAAAAACACACTCCCGAAGCTCCCCCGCTTCCCCGGCCGCACCTGACGACAAACTGCTTTTTTCTACACCTTCAATTCCTAACACCCGCCTGCGGGCGCACGCGCCCGCACCTCTTGTAAGTCTCTCAACATCAATCGTACCGTAGAGCAGGCACAATCTACAAAAAACACACTACCGGAGCACTCCCGCTTCCCCGGCCGCACCTGACGACAAGCTGCTTTTTTTACAGCTTCAATTCCCAGCACCCACCAGCGCGCGCACGCGCGCGCATCTGTTATAAATCCTTCAGTATCAATCGTACCGTAGAACAGGGACAATCTGTAAAAAACACTTTCCCGAAGCTCCCCCGCTTCGCCGGCTGTACCTGAAGGCAAACTGCTTTCTTCTACACCTTCAATTCCTAACACCCGCCTGCGCGCGCACGCGCGCGCACCTGTTATAAGTCTTTCAACATCAATCGTACCGTAGAACAGGCACAACCTGTAAAAAACACTCTTCCGAAGCTCCCCCGCTTCGCCGACTGTACCTGAAGGCAAGCTGCTTTCTTCTACACCTTCAATTCCTAACACCTGCCTGCGCGCGCACGCGCGCGCACCTGTCATAAGTCCTTCAGTGTCAATCGTACCGTAAAACAGGTGCAATCTGTAAAAAACACAGTCCCAGGGCTTCCCCGCTTCCGCGAGTGTACCTGAAGGCAAACTGCTTTTTTCTATACCTTTAATTCCTAACACTTGCCTGCGCGCGCACGCGCGCACAGCTCTTATAAAAAACATCCCTCCGAAGCTCCCCCGCTTCGCCGGCTGTAGCTGAAGACATGCCGCTTTTTTCAACAGCTCCAATTCCTAGCACCCACCTGCGCGCGCACGCGCGCGCACCTGTTATAACTCTTTCAACATTGATCGTACCGTAGAACAGGCACAATCTGCAAAAAACACACATTCGGAACTCTCCCACTTCGCCGGCTGTACCTGAAGGTAAGCCACTTTTTCTATAGCTCCAATTCCTAACCCCCCCCGTTCGCGCGCACGCGCGCACCTATCATTAGTACTTCAGTGTCAATCGTACCGTAGAACAAGTGCAACCTCCCAAAAAACACACTCGGTGATATCCCTCTTCGCCGACCGTACCTGTAGAAAAGCCTCCTTTTCTACAGATCCTGTTCCTACCCCGCCGCTACGCGCGGCTGCGCGCGTACTTGTTATATAATTCTTTCAGCATCAATCGTACCGTCAAACAGGTACACTTTGCGAAATACCCACACCTGGAGCTCTCCGGCCTCGCCGGCCATACATCAAGACAAGCCGCTTATTCTTCAAATCCCACTCCTACACCCTCCCCCCCTCCTGCACGCGCCCGCGCCCGCACTAGCTATAACTCTTTCAGTGTGAATCGTACTCTGTTCCCCGGACACTCCCATGAGCCACTGAATCCGCAAATCTCAATCGTTCACAACTCATATTCCACAGCCGTGCACCACTAAATCCCCAGCAACCTTGAGGTCGAAAAAAAAGCAGGGCTTCACGCATGTAGCCCGCTCCAGGCCGTCTCGGAGGCGCACCAAACGTACATAAAAAAACGCTTTTGATGTTCCCAACATTGAGGCAACCACCAGCAATAGCATATGAAAGCTCGAGAACCCACGTGCACAAACAGTGCACCCAACTCGTGATTGTCTTGAGCTCTCCGGAACGCTATCTTAAAACTCAAAAGTAAGCCAAATTCTTAATTTACCCCCAAACATAGCATAGAGCACTAGCCCACGCTCTTGGAAATGTAACACTACCCGGCGTAATCGCCAGGCGCCCATCAAAATCCATTGCAGGCAGCCTGAGCCCGAGTCACTTGCCAAAAAGCGGATTTTATATTTGCCTCACAAGCGTTTTACAACAAGAGACTGGAAATTTCAGCAGAACAGATGCCGTAGCCTGTCTCGCTTTTTACCGTCGCAACAACAGCGCGAATAGAAAAAACACCAATGCACACGGGTTCAAACCGAAGCCAGTTCCGGGCCCGGCACACCCGCAACTCCCACAACACCCTGACCATCATTTAAAGAAGCTACCCTTTATCACCAGATTATCACCAATACCGCTACCTGATATAGATGCTTGGCTAAAACGGTAAAGAACCCAAAAAGCTACTTGGCTGGAAACAAAGCCGCCGGGACACAGCGGAACCACACAAATCTGGACAAGTTACAGCACCTCCAACCCATGAAAAGCCTAAACGCTGGTCAGTACAGAGCACCCCCAAAAAACTCGCAAAGAAACAAAAGAGCCAGTTGACTGCAAGCAGAACCGCGCGCACAAAGTCAAGCCACACAAACTTCAGCAGGTTACGGCACTCCCGACCCATAATGAGTCGAGACGCCGGTGCCTGTCAGTGTAGAGCCGCTCACAACACTAGAAAAAGCCGTGCCACATCGAAATAAATCTAAAAAGCCGGCTCGCTAGCTAGCACAAGACAGACCTACAGAAACACAAATATCAAGGCCCCCAGTCAGACCCCACCAGAGTGATAACTTGAGACAACTCAGATCTTCGCGTACGCCGAAAAGAGACTTGCCTTAACCTTGGAAAGGCTACACCGGCAAGAAGAAGCAGTAGAAACGTACAAGAGCTGCAAAAATGAGGCAAAAACTATTCGGAGTAGGCCACGAACGAAGCAAGGCAGGTATAAGAAAAATAAAACAAATCAGTTAATACGCTTAACCCTTTCGTCAGCAAGACTAAGCTAACAGCGACAAGGTCCAATAATACGCTCATATGCTTTTCCTACCTCTACCTACCACCTACCCTACCCAGCAACTGCAGGAGAACCCTGATAGAGGGCCACAAACGCGACACTCGGTCGAGATGAATCGGCGCTTCACAAATAGACAAAAAGGCTAGGCCCAATAATATAACATCATAGTAACTCATGCTATCTCCGCTGTAGCACCAAGCCAATGGTTTACCGCGGGTTCCGACAACCACTAATACAGCAGAAACAAGCGAAAGACAGCCAAAAAATGCAACTGCGGCGAGTGGGAACAAGGAAACTACAAGGCATCTCTCTGCCCAGTTTCCCACCCACCAGTGTTGTTCCACGCACGTCAAAACATGCGGTCATGATAACTTGTACCTTTGTCATACATGGCCGAGTATTTCCGTGTAAGCCAAAGTTACAGCACCTACTCTCTCCGCTGTGTCCTCGACTGCATATTTGTAAAAGTCGCAATTACGTCCATCGACTAGCACTTGCCCTCTTAGGTAGCTTTGAGTACAGCACACATAGCTTGCTCCTTCTTGATTCTACAGCCCCCGATTCAATTGGTAGCTTAGTAATCTCAAGATCGATTCCGCTGATACAGCAGACGCAGTGAATATTATGTGTTTCTTGATTCTCGATACCTAGAAGAGGGCATGTCTTGGAAGTTATTCACAGCATATCACTTGCTACGTGTTGGAACTTTCCTTTTCGTGCACTCAATCTTCTCAAGTTCAGACGGCTCACACTCGCTTCTTCGTACCTGTGACCGGCTGAGTAGGTGTTTAAAAAATCAGGCACTTCCGTCGCTCTATTGTAAGCTGCTACCGAGGTTGGTTTTGTTTTAGATGGTGCATAATAGTAAGCACTTGCGCTCCTGTTAAAGCTTGGATAAGCCAATACGAAGATGCTCTTATCAAAAGGATGACTGGTCTGTATAAAAGGAGAAGCAGTCAGTCGAGTATTTGGTCAGTTCTATATTAGTAATCCACAGGTTTTACGTGAGAAATTTCAACTCTGTATATAAGCTGTAGTGTGTGGGTCAGATATGTGGCTGCGCCACAGTGTGGCTGGAACTTCGCATATGGTGATTTTGCGTAATGGGATTTCCATCTTCTATCTACTTGATTCACTGGTGTCAAGATCAAGAGAACTTCTGCGGGAGCCCCGGATAATATTCGGGTAAATCAATAACAAGAAGGTCTTTTCTGAAAAAAGACACGAGTACGATGAAAAGAGGAGAGATGAAACTTTCCATCAACTTTGCATATTCAATTTCTACAACTAGGATTTATATTACCAGGATATAATGACAGCCACGTAACAGTGCCACAGTGTGGCTGGGACTTCTCAATTGTGAGCGCCCAAGGTTACACTGCACATCCCTAACGCTGCAAATATTACAAAAAGTGTCGGAAAAATCTACTGAATTCAGTTATGTCACTTTTGAAGTCACTCGTGACCCTATACAACCGCACGTGGAACCGTGCTGGTATACAGATTGATCGAATTGGTGAAGCTTGTCTCTTTATTCCTTTTTCTAAAGTGTTAAGTTCTTCTAACTAAGCTGGAGTATTCATGCTCAGGTTTACCCAGGGTTAATCCGACGGAGGGGAGACTCCCCACAATACTTATCCTCCATGTAGTTCATCCAACAAAAAGAAATCCCCAATCTATCTGACTTCATTTCCCGGTCCCAATATTGTCACAGCACGGGTAATCCGATCCCACTGCCAATATTGCCAACATACATACTGTTTGATTTGGTTTGGATATATTTAACGTCTACTGGAACTTACATACTACCAAGTTGGTCCTTAATCTTTATAGTTTCAAAGATGGTGAAGAATATGGCTATTCCTCTTTTCATATATACTGGCCCTTTTTGGATACGGGTCTCATCTTGTCAATTTATCCGAAGTCTATCCAGAGCTCCTCCAGGAGTTTGCTTAACACATAAAACGCAAAATTGGTCTTCTGCGATTCTTGGTATTTTCCTCGACAATCTTTCAATGGCACTATGAATGAAATTCTTCTTTTCCCGCCAGCTGATACCAGGCGGCAGCAGTAATGATGTAAAATTGGTCCTCACATTTTATCATCTAGAAGTTTGGTTACTCCTCTTTTCTTATATACAAGCCGCGTCTTAGATAAGGGCCTCGTCTTATCAGTATAGCCGAACTCTATCCGGAGCTCTTTTGGAAGTCTGGTTGCATTGTCAGATGGGGGGGAAAAGAAATCTGTAATTGTTTTTGATTTGAATATATTTTATAATCTGTAATTGTGTTTAGAAAGCTTCCGCCTATGCCACAGATAAGGCTCGAGTAATCCGATAAGTGTGTAGCTCTTATCGAAAAAGAAGTGGCATAAAACGGGATAAAACTTTATGCATTCAATCTAAGGATGACCAGGGTGGTTATTCAGATCCCTTCTTTTCCGCCAGACCCTTACTAATTCACCCGAAGATTATCCAGAAAGCTGCCATACTGGAAACTCCAAGACCAAACGACGCAAGGAATTCTTAGAATTGGTCCCCAATTCCGACTGTCCCTTACTTTCTACATTTATATCTAGGAATTTGCTTTTCCTATTTTTTCCCTTTGCTCACGACAACTACAGGAGAAAGGCGAGGAACAAGCTTTCTTGGGACTGTACATGCCTCTCTCGCCCAGAATCTGCAGTAAGTATTGCGGAGCATAACTTCTGTCCGGTAACCAATCCGGCATGTTTGATCCTGGTGATTCCATCACAAGTAAAATACATTCAAATTCAGGCTACTCGGGCAGCCACAGTCTACATCACCCAAAAAATAGTGCATATATTCCCAACTCTGTTTTATCTCTTATCATGTGACCCGGGGCTTGTTCCAGGCTCTTTGAACTAAAACTTTCGAAAAGTCATTTCATTTTCGCATTTTCTAAAAAGCTTCCTGCCACTTGCCCTTTTTGGCATACCCCACTATGAAGAAGGCCCTTGGCAACATTCAAACAAGAGCTTTGTTGTCAAGAATTTATCTCCAGTGCGCTTCACTCGCCCGAAACCTGTAATTGGTAATTCTGTTTGGTAGCCAATCTGACGTTGTTTGATCTTGGTGACTCTAGTAGACGCAAAAGTGTATTAAAATCAAATCCCATCTCTTTAGTCAGATTAACAATTGGTAAGCACCAGTACAAAATACTCTGGCCTAAGAAAACTCAACGCCTTAATACATTAACAGAAAAGCAATAAGCTACACAGGCGACCTACAATACCCTCCAGTAGACGTTAAATATATTTAAATCAAATACGCTACACAGCAGGCTCAATGACGGCACTATGACACTATCTCATGCGGTGTAGTTGCTGGAACAACTGGGAGGTTCCTAGTTTTGAAACCCAGAAAAAAAAGGGCTGCACTGATCGCGACCTTTGTATTCTTATGAGTAAGCAGAAGTTTTTCCCTGCATTCATTAAGCTGTAAGTTGACTATGAATCAGCAGTAGTCCTTGCTTGCGTTCATCAATAGGTCATGCCAATGCCCATTGAGGGCTCAAAAAGTCATCAACTACCCAGGCAACTACTGAGATGCTCAGGGCATCCACCAACCAGCTTTGTGTATAAGCGAGCTGGGCCCAAGCGCCTGCCATTCTGGGCACTACATGAACCTTGATTGTTGAAGATGGAAGTTTTCCGGAGCTAACTTGATTCTTTTCCAACTCTCCAACTACTCGATAAACAGTCTGATTGCAGAAAACTCACCCACCCCCAGTCTGGTGACATGTAGTAGGCGACGGCAAAAGCCCCTCCCCACTTGGGTTACATAATCAAGATGCTTCTGCGAGCCCTCACAGTCAGCCACAAATATGAAGCATGAGCCTTCTGGATTTGATAAAGTTAATGGCTTCAAAGGCATACATGCACTCTTACACATTCAGCACTATCAAGTACATAATTCTCACTGCATCGTCTGCCTCCATGTGCCGTATCTGCAGTCTTTTCACTGCTAGCACAACTCTGCTTGGGTAATCCAAAGACAGGCGTATGTCGCCGTCACCAACACATGTAATCTAGCTTACATAACATTAGCCTGCAAAAAAGCCAAGTGCCAACAGCGTTCCTTCTCACCTCAAGATTATACAACTGCCTCTAAATAAGCTTTACCAGTTCTGTTGAACTGTAAAACTGTTATAACCAAGTTCTCTCTCAGCTTTGTACAAACTTTGAAGTAGACACCCAAACTCAAGCAACTCTAGGCATTCCTCCCTACCAGCATGCTTTTGTTATGACAACATCACTACTTTATTCGTTGCGTCGTTTGATCTTAGTGATTCCAGTAGACGTTAAATACATCCAAATCAAATCACTTTACCGGCTCAAGTATATGGCCTCAAAGTCTTGAATAAAAAGTGGCTGCCTAGAAAAATCTAGACACATATCAGATCATACGACATCAGTTCAAATCGGAAGGCACAGTCGGCTCCCTCGTTGATTTTTCACAGTTAAACGATGGCAGGATTCAGATGGGCAGATGGGCGGCTTCCTCATGTAGCCATAAACTGAATGAACACAACTGTTGCTCAGTCATACATGCAGTAATTCCAATCGGACTGCTGGCCCTCTCTTCATTCATATTATTTCTCCAAGGCTTTTATCCCAAATCTGCCAGTTCCAGTAGACCTTAAATGCATTCACATGAAATCAAGCTGGGCCCAAAGGTTCCTGCTGTAATCCTCGTCTCGAACATCATCATCGTGATCGTGACCCTTACCCCCCTAGTGGCATTCCAACTACACCAGTCTTGGTATTTCTTAAGGAAAGAACGCTTATAATCTCGCCCACGCCTTTTTCTGTCTCTGCGAACATTTTTCCTGATGGGCGGCTACTTCCTAGTAAAGACGGCTGGCAGTTGTCAAGAGCTAAGTAACTGCCAAGGAGGACACTTCCACAATTGCCAGAGCTGCAACATTTACTTGTCACATAGTCATATGAGACCCAGTCGTGTCATATTGGTGAGCACTCTGTAAAAAGCCAAAAGGAATAATTCGCGGTAACTAGATCAGCTAGCATTGCTTGGTGGGCCGCTAAATGTCAAGGTTTTTGTTTCTAGATAGCTGAGCCAGAGATACATACAAACCATGCCATTTCCAACTGCTGCTGTGGCACATACTCTATTTATCGGAATGGCCTCATGTCCGAAGTGGAACTTGAAACACAAAACTGGGTCGCCGTGGTGGGGATCACTGGATCACAGGAAAACCCATTTTCAAGCTGGGCACTTGCTCAACAGTGAGTGAGGAAGATTACTCAGCTTTAAAAGTGTCCTTAACTCTCATCAAAGACTTGTATTGTTGGCTCTCACCAGCTAACACATACTAAACCTTCATAAATCTCACTTTTGTCAGTTTCCAACTGTAAACATAAGTCTCAAGTAGATGTGATGTGGCTGGGCTTGGACCGCCAGTATAAAGTCTTTTAAATACGCATGTATTCAGTGCTATCAAGTTCGTTTACACCAGGGGTTTGTCATTATTTGGAATTTGAAAATAAAAGTTATCCTCTCAATTTTGCCTTGTCAAGTCTGGCGTGGCCTGTGTAACTCAGGCAGTTGCCTGTTTATGTGCTACCTAAAAAGAACCAGAGTTGAGACATATTCTTCCCATTATCCTCCATGACTAACTTTTGGCAAAGTGTCCATCGTTTTCAGCAATTGCACCAAAGACCAGCATTTTTCCCAAAACTAAAGCCTAAACTAAAAAATGATTCACCGTGTTGCAATAAATACAAGACTGTATTCGATATCATAGAATTATATGTTATATTAGTGTCGTTTGATCTTGGTGACTTCAGTAGACGTTAAATATATCCAGATCAAACTACCTTTGTTCTGTGCATCTGAAAATACTAGGAATGCAATTTGCAACGGCTATAGAGTTTCTAGCTTTTGTTAATCTGTCACGTCCAATATTTTATAGCTGCACGTTTTTATTTTGATCTTGCCTTGCTGTATTTTGATTAGAAGAGGGCCTCCACCCCCCAGGCCTTTGCTACTACTTTTGCTGACCAGGCTTTGCCCTCTCCAAGTATGAGAATATCTTATGATCCGAGTGTCTTCAAACTTTTGCAGCTACCCATTTTGACTCTTTCTCACCGCTTCTTTGTCACAATTTGTATAGTTTTTCCCATCACATGAGGCCCGCAGGGTTCACAAAAGGAAGGAACGCAAAAAGAAAAACCTTGCCATAAGTCGGTCAAGGCTGTACGGGATGGGCAAGTGACCAAGTTTTGAGACTCTGAACTGTTTTATGACATTAAATGCAAGCAGCTACTAAGTAGAAATCATCACATTTAGTTATTTCTGGATATTTATCTAGGAACACCCTGGAGCAGATGAGCATTTGATTTTGGAATTCTTTTCATGCCAATGTACTTGCGGAATATACACATAACGACTGCTTTAC
Organism: Ceratocystis destructans; assembly: GCA_038407095.1. Classification (NCBI taxonomy): domain Eukaryota; kingdom Fungi; phylum Ascomycota; class Sordariomycetes; order Microascales; family Ceratocystidaceae; genus Ceratocystis; species Ceratocystis destructans. The sequence continues at coordinate 9,705 of JAXASZ010000258.1, forward strand.
TGTGAGGGATAAGCGAGAGTTAGTTTCAAAAATAAACAGCTCTTGCGTTATCAGGTGGGCTGGCTTGAAGATTTGCCACATTGGCTGGCTACCTCTCATCGATTCACTTCAAAATTTGCAGTTGCAATCTCATTTCTTCAAATCCGGAAGGCACAAAACAAAAGGCGGAATGTGCGTATGTAATGGCAAAGACTCAATGAACAGAAGTGGTGAGATTAAGGTCAACTACTGACAGGTCATGGTTCAAAATTGGCATGAAGTCACATTAAAAATCTTCATGTGTAACAAGACCATCTGTAGGGTCACCAGAGCCCTAACGTGTGCAGCACGAGAATTTTGTTTCACAAATCAAAACTATCACTGCATTGCATCAGGACCTCACTATTAAAATACTGCAAATGCCAATTTGCTTCTTTCTGATTGCTACTCAGAAGTTGTGCCTCACTTTCTCATTCCACTTTAACTTTTCATCGTTCAAAAAATCAATTCCCAGCTATTTGTGTACATTTGACATTGTGCTAACCCTAACTGCCTAACACCAAGATTCACACACAACAATGACATTAAGGAGTTGCTCCACTGGGCAACGTCTTAGAAGGTCATTCCACCGCAGATAAAACATGGAATACTTAAACCTATAAGAGAGAATACCCCGTACGAAAAGACACGTCTAGACTCCATGCGAATCCGAGGCCTCTTTGTCTAGCTTCTAATTTGATATCCTTGTGACCTGGATGCCTCTTTGCTGAAGTGACTGGTTTCAACAACAGGCCACATGATGGAAAATCCAGAATGTCTCAGAAAGTATGGAGGCCGCAATCAAGATTTGGCAAGCACTGTACGGAAGATCCAACGCCATTCTCCTTCCTGTTTCTACAGAGGCAATGCTCAATGTAGGAAGGGCCATGTCATTGATGATACTACAGCAACCACCGTCAGCTGTGGGCCAGGCTGCTAGAATACCGCGGTTTTATTGGTTTGAATTGTTCTTACTTTTTTCGTTTCTTTTTCAACAAACAATCCAAGTAAGCAGAATCACCATTACTTAGTGTGACTTCTTCGTTTGCAATAGCAGCTGCCATCCACAACGTTTGTCTTGAAATATAGCACATAGTAAGATTGAGATAGCCATCGCTAAAGCTCGTTCATTTATTTTGCACTGTTTTTGTCAAAATCTGCGTCAAGACCCACCCATAAGAGTGTTGCTAAAGTATTTACAGTTACCTATTTGATTCTTTCTCGCTAGTTCTCTTGCCAGGTTCTGTCATGTGGTAAAAAGCTGCAATTTCTAGATTAATTTCCAAAGCTCTTGCAGTTGCCCTCTATTTGATTCCTGCCCTTTCTACCCCGTATGGGCTGTAAGTACCGTTTCTAGGTGTGTCCAGGCGTTTCCAGGCGTTTCCAGACGTTTCCAGACGTTTCCACGCACTTCTAAGTAGGCAACTACCAAATGGCCAAGTCCTGTGTATCTTGTGTGACAGGCACTGAGTGCTTTTCGTGATCATAGTGTAGATGGAGCAACGTCAAGGCATGCGGTAAAGAAGACAAATGTATGGAAGGTGAAGCTAGAAATAGACCGCGTAGTCAGTACTAGGCATTAACCTGATACAAACGAGATAATGTACTTCATAAGCATGCATTGCATCCAAGCATATGCTACACACTTCCCGACTTTCGTCATAAAATGTTCAATAAAGCCACGGCGCAGCATGTAATCATTTGAATCTAAGCCGTATTCCGCTCTCTGCACGTCCTTGCATTATGACCCTTCCTGCTACATTTGCCACACCGCCTTTCCCGTGCCCGCCCCAGCCCTCCCTGACCTCCACTTCTTGATAACACTAGTGTTACTTGCGAATCAACATGTCTTTGATCGATTCCATCTCTTGCCTCACCTACAGTCGTCTCCTCTCCATTCTGTAGCCCTGTCCTTTTCGCTCTGCTGCCTGTAAAGTGTCTCATTTTCCTGTCCAAGAATCTGGACCCCGAACTTCAATACGGTGTTCTGGCACATTATTGCCTTTGGTCCTTTTGAAAGTGACTCAAGTGCTTGGATGGTTAATGCTGAGGGGCTGCTTTGGTGCCTTTTAACTCGCCTAACAAAATGTTGATGTTAAGAATCAGCTTCGTCACACTGTCTTTGGCGTCTTAGAATCCCAAGGGTCGGGGAGGCCAGCCTCCTTCTCAACAGGCGTTGGAGTCCATAGCTACATATCAAGCTTGGATATCACACTTTCTGGATCCAAAGGAATAATCCCAGCGCATCTGAACCCCTAATCATTATTGCTTTCCGTTATGGCGGCTTCGTGGGCTGCACAAAGTACCGGGGAGAAGTCGGTCTGAAAAACATTGGTCTGCTCAGACAGATTGTTGGTTTCACGACCATATGCTTGTCAGAGCGTGCCACATCAAGAGGCTGGAGTATATGAGACAGATGAGCCGGCATACATACACACTGGGACAATATGGTTGTCGTCACAACACTTTTTAAAGTCGACTGGGTGATGACTGTCATGTTCATCTATTGAGGATAAGAAGACGATCGCGGTTGGATGATTGGGCCTTGGTGTGTCGATCAAGGTGCCTGAGCCACTCAAGACCTATGTTATTTCCGGTTTGGTCATTGCGGATCGCAGTAGTAGTCTAATCACTCGAGAGGCTGCTTTCTTGGTACTAGTTGGCGGGGTGATGTTGGTCCGTAGCGTAGCCACGACAAATTGCGCGATCGCCCAGCCTTCAGCATTGATTGCCTGAATGGCCGTAACCTGTTTGTAGTTTCCAAGCTGCACCGATTCCACCTTTCCACGCTGTTCTGTGTCTGCGGCAGCCATTCCCCTGTGATAAAGCCAGTCTCATCAACACTATAGATATCATCTTGTCGGATGGATGCCATACTTTGCAGTTGTGTCCACCACAAGTGTAAACCAGTTACAGAAAATAGCTGGGTCTTTACACCTGGCTTTTGGTAGATGGTGGGAACTCTTCCTTGCAAAAAGAAAACACGTCTTAAGCTCTAGGTATCACCTGATAAAGTTTGAAGCCCAACGCGTGCCGCCTAGTGCATTGCTCAGCCATTTCCTCTACACCACATATCTAGGGAGGGGGAGAGCCCTCGCGAATCTAGGTCGAGAATGTGTGCAGCTTAAGGGATTCTTGTTTCACTCGCTTATCATGTACGTTAACATAACATCAATTTACGTTCAACCTGCCAAATATTTATACCAATTTGTGTTACAACCAAATAAAGAATCCGTCAAAACCTTCCCTCCCTTACACTCAAACAAAAAGCTAAACAAATAAATAATCACCGGCCAACACAGCTAATGCTGTCATTAGGGAGGACCGTCTCAGTATCCCACGAGTTGAAGTCGCTAGGCGGCGCGCGAGATGTCACCTTGCTGCTCATGGAAACAGTTGACTTTGCGCCCTTCTTCGACTTGACTGATCCCCCAGGGGCTTGGCTGGGGGCTGTGTTTTTGCTGCCACGAAGCGGAATCTTGGTGGTCTGTCCAGCCCGTGCAGAGTCACGGGAATATTCAGAATACTGACGGCTTGCCTGGGAGCGCTGGTCGCTTTCATCCACAAGCGTCCTCCAGTCATTTGGTCCGGCGTTGATCTGGATACCGCGGGGCTTCATGGCGCTGCTGCCTGCTAGGGATTCGGAGGGAAAGCCCCTGGTATGGTCTCCCTCAACAACTGTCTGAAAGTCATCTGGTATTGATATGCCAGTCATGAGAGGACGGTCTTGCTCCACCACAGTCTCCCAGTCATCGCCATATCCCCCACCACTACGACGGGAAGCACTGGCTGGTGCCGAATTCTTCCAGTTAGTGGCGCCAGACATACCACCTTTTTTCCCATAGCGTTGGCTAGCATCCGCCACGGTTTCAAAGTCGTCAAAACCAGGGATTCCAGAGTTCTTGGTGGAGCGGGCAGAACTAGGTATGCCATAATTGTTGCCATATTGTTGGCTAGCATCCACTACGGTCTCAAAGTCATCGAAGCCAGGGATTCCAGAATTCTTCGTGGAGCGGGCAGAACTAGGTATGCCATAATTGTTGCCATATTGTTGGCTAGCATCCGCCACGGTTTCAAAGTCGTCGAAACCAGGGATTCCAGAATTCTTCCTGGAGCGGGCAGCGCTAGGTATGCCAAAGTTGTTGCCATATTGTTGGCTAGCATCCGCCACGGTCTCAAAGTCGTCGAAACCAGAGATTCCAGGGTTCTTGGCGGAGCGGGCAGCGCCCGATGTGCCAAGATTGTTTCCATATCGTTGACTCGCATCCGCTACAGTCTTAAAGCCGTCAAAATCAGAAGCGCCAGAGTTCTTGGCGGAGCGGGCAGCGCCCGATGTGCCAAAATTGTTTCCATATCGTTGACTCGCATCCGCTACAGTCTTAAAGTCGTCAAAATCAGAAGCACCAGAGTTCTTCGCGGAACGACTGGACCTAGCAGTGGGTTCCCGATTGTTTGGACCAGATTGTCTAACTTGACTCGGGGGACGTCCGGCGCCCGCAACTGTCTGCCAGTCATCTGGATCGGCTTGCTTGGACTGGCTTGGGGCGCGACCGACACCCACTAGTGTCCGCCAATCACCTGGATCGGCTTGCTTAGACTGGCTTGGGGCACGACCAGCGCCTGCCACTGTTTGCCAGTCGTCCGGATCTGCATGGCCCGCAGAGTAGCCTCTAGGACGGCCAGCACCTGCCACAGTTTCCCAATCATTAACACTAGCTTGACTGGGGGCTCTTCGGGCGCGGGAATTTGCACGGGGAGTCCCGTTCCCCACTACGCTGCTGCCCTTAGTGGGAGGTGCGGAGATCATCAGTGGCTTATGCGTAGAAACTTCACTTGGTGCATGCACTGTACTGGGGGCTTTGACATAGTGAAAGCTTCCAGGCTGAATCTGGCCGGTACGAGAAGCAGAGGGGCCGTAGCTCTTGCCGTTGGCAGCAGTTTGGCCAGCCTTTTGAGATGCTGGCGGTTTGGCTGACTTTACAGTTGTAGCAGTAGTGGTGCTCACTGTGTGGGCAATGGCTGTCTCGGTAGTTTTGGTCTTGTTATCCCTGACCATGGAGTAGGTTAGGGCAGCCCCAGCAGCAAGGCCAACGAGGCCAAAAATGGCAGCCCCAGCACTGTCTAGAAGTGTAGGGCCTTCGTCCTCTTCCACGGGGACTTTAGGTTGCGCTTTCCCCTTGGACTTGGAGGGCTGCCTGGAAACAGTAGCGGAGTGGTGCTTTGCAGGCTTCTTGATGTTGGTGGAAGCGCTGGACACAACGCTGCCAGTAGATTTGGCTACATCGTGATTCCAATTCAGGATGCGCGCGTTGTTTCTTTGGGAAGAATCAGGCTGTTGCATGACTTCTGTGGTATTTCTGCCGCTACAGCAAGATAAGAGCAAAGTTGGGTGTGTATTGGGCAAGGTACGAAAGTCTGGAGCGAGTTTTACCGGCACCAGATCAGAGCTCAGATCCTACGGATTTGAGGGTGGAGGTGGAGGTGGAGGTGGAGACAAAGGCAAGATGGCCGCTGGCTGGCTTGTAGATTCTAAGAAGATGAGAAAGAAAGAGAAGAAAAGAGAGAGTGCTAAGGGTAGAGATGAACTAAGATTGCCCCCAGAATAGTGTTGTAGAGAGACAAATTGACAAATTGGGGAGGCAATGCTCTTCGCGCTGTGAGACGGGTCTGATGTTTGAATGAGGACGGAGAGTTTGGAAGAAGTGCAAAAACACAGGACGAACGGGGTATATATGCGTATATGTATTCATTCGTGTCTATATGCACGTACGTACTTGTTGTAGTGACTTACTGTATTTGCATCTGCATCTGTATCTATTTGCCTACGTCTGATGCCGTATGTGCAAGGTGCGGTGTACATGCAGATTGTCCGCTGTAAACCTTAAGCTGCAGGGAGAGCTGCGGGGGGGAGGGAGGGGGGGGGGGGGGGGGAAAAAAGAAAAAAAAAAAAAAAACCAAAAACAAAAAAAGAAGGTGGCAGCGGCGTTCTCAGCCTAAACGGGAATAATGGGTTAATGGGACGGGCAGA
>JAXASZ010000818.1:0-15710 GCA_038407095.1 Ceratocystis destructans
TTTTGGACACTTTTGCAATCTTTATTTCCTTACAAAAAAAAAAGAAAGGGAAAAAAAACCACCACCCCCCCTCCCAGCAATTCTCTCAAAAGAGGGGGACAAAACCAAAACCAGAGGACGGGGAAACTAGAACTTGTATCAGAGCTGACGAAAAAGCCCCCCCCCCCCCCCCCCCCCCCGCTCAGAAGCCAGCCTTCTTTGCAAGCGCCTAAACATGAAGCATGCTATATGGCGACAGCAAAATTCCCTATGGGTATGCCCGATCTTCCCCGCTCATCCTTTGACGTGGAGATAGGAATGGAGCAACTACTCTATTCATCTCAATCGAACTCGACACCGCCAATTTTGCCTGCCCAACCTGATGTTACTTGCTCCTTTGCTTCACCAACCCCAGTCCCAGTGCATCGTTGCCCCATTCGCTCAGTTTGTTGGACTAATCGAAAAGGAAGAAAGAAGAAAAAAACCCGCACTTGCCACAAACCAAGGCAGGCACCTTCCGTTCTGGATAACACACTGGTTGTCGACGGCCTTACAAGGCGCCGACTGCAACGTAGAGAAAAAAAGAGACAGCATGAGTTTTGTGAGTAGTTGCTAAAGAGCACCGGTGTCACAGTAGCGAGCCAATCAGATACTACCAGACAAGTACTCCTGTTGGCTACTATTGTTAGCTGCTCTTGGTCTGCCATTCCATGGAAAATCGAGAGAACCTGAGCAAAAAGTTGGCCCGAATACAGAGCCAGAGCGAAAGGAATGGAAAGGACATTATTGCTGGACCCAATGAAGCCAATCGGAGAAGACTAAAAAACTCAAACTCGCCCCGGATCAGCAAGCCAGAAGGAAAGAAGGGGAAGAACACTGCAAAGGATGAATCCGTCTCTTCTCTTTTATTTCGTTACCTCTTCTGATATTTCCTTAATCTCTGCCCTTTTCCTAGTTTCGATTTCGATTTCGGGCCGGCTTTTATGTGGGGTGTCCATGATCAAAAAAAGAAAAAAGAACGGAGCGATTCACAATTGCTTGAGCCTGGCGTGTTTTATGCTGTCACCAAAAGCCCACAGGTCTAGACTTGTCTGTTAGCATTGATTTCCCTTGCTTGTCCATGGCACGCTGCTGCTTCGAATGGGTTGCTGATTGTGTGGCCAAGATAAAAGTTGCCGAGGCGTCCCGAAATCCTGGTTGTGGAGGTGGGAGAAAAACAGTGAGAAAAAAAAAATAACTGCACTACATTCAAGCTTGGCTCCGGGCCTACTTCGCCCCAAGAAAACGAGAGCAGAGATTTCACAAACGCGGCTACTAATTCAAACAAGGCACTACGCCGATGCTATCTCCTTCGGGGCAGAGGAGGCGGGTGCATGGCTACAAGGAGAAATAAGAAGACGCTTCTTTGAGACAGTGTGCACTCCCTAACCTCGATGGGTTGGTGTTAGTGCTATCTGACGGGAGCCTCTTCCCTACATGTAAAATTTTCTCTTCGTCACGTCATACAACTAGTCCTAAAAAGAAGAGAAGAAAAAAAATCAAATGCTGTAGGCTTGGTGTAGACATGTAAGCCTGTGTGTCCGTTGCTTCATATTGATGTGCGTACAGCACCTGCTGCACCCAAAGCTCGTCGGGTACAGCAATGTGCCACCTCTTGTTCCATGGCAGGCCCCCATATGCCGTGACCACATACCGAAATCCGTCCGTAGACACATAGGAAAAGTACGTCAACTCGTTCGTCCCGGTCGTACAATCCTGCCGTGGGTGTCTCAAGTTTCCCTGTACTTTCTCTTGCTAGCGCTGGAGACGTGTAACTTGCCTCTTCTGCGACTAAGCTTCTTCATTTTCCCTTTCCCTCACGGGCAACCCCGAAGGAGAAAGTGTCTTTCATGGGCAAATGGCTGGCAGTGGAAAGTCCGATGCGTGCGTGTTTATGTCCGAGTGAGTGAGCGGCTGTTCTGGCCCAACTAACACCATACTACCTCGCTATATTTAAGAAGGGGGGGAGGGAGGCGGATGGATGCTGGAATACCTACATGCTTCTTAGTACTTGCTTCACTACTGTTCCGGACTAACACCTTGATATTTCCGCAAGTATCGGCCAGTCGGTAGCCCCTCTGTTTTACCTGATATGTATTGCCATTATGCAGCTTACTCACGCGACCCTATGCCCTCCATAGACAACATCGTTGTGCTATAGTCACACCCTGCTGTAGTTTTGACTTACACGACATAGCCCAATAGGCACTCATTATGTATACAATCACACATACTAGTCCTGTCCATCTGTGGCACTCCACCCACGCAGCTCATCACTCCCCTCACCCCACCCCCCCCCCATCCCCATTTCCCTTTCATCATGCCGATACCATCTAAATAGGGTTCTGAGGGGCCCCCTTACCACCTAACCCGCAGCCTGCTCTGTCTGCTCCGTACGCTTCTTTGTCCCTCTCAGAACAGTTCCTTCTAGTGAGCCCGGAGCCCTGTTCTGATTTGCAGCCACGGATAGTGGTGTCTACATGCTATATATATATCCATCATGAACCAAATAGGAGTCGGTCTCTTGCAGGCCTTTTGCTGCGCGTGTATAGGCTACGCTGCGTACCAGAATAAGGGGCTGCCCCCAAGCACCAGCATCACAATCTTACTTGTGCAGCTATTGTTGCGTCTCTCATGGTGTTGTGAGTACATGGAAGTTGCTACCTTTCCTGGATGTGGGACTTTGTGTGCAACAGCAGCCTCTTGGTGCTGGGCTGTGCTACAACTCTCCTATCTACCCTAACCCAAACTGATCACCATCTCTTGGCTTCTGACCCTTCCAATCACCGTCCTATCATTTGATATCTTGCTTTTGAAACCAATGAAAGTGTCGCGCATATGCCGGCTACGTGCAGAAAGCCGCGCGTTGTTGCGGCCCGTCGTTCTTGGCTTTTCAGATTTGAACAAATAGAAACCGCCCAAAAGGCCTGGCTATAGCTGTTTATTCTCCCTGAATTGACATCAAACACCAAGGCTGGGCTGCCTACTCTCCTGTCTCATGAAAAGTGCCATTCCCCATCTTCGTAGTTACACTATATGGCATTGTCCTCTCCTCCCTTCCGGCTACTGCGTGTATCTCTGGCAGTCCTATTGATTGTACTTTCTTGGCCTTGAGGCTCGCCAAGTCACCGCAGGTCACAAGGAACTCATGGGTTTCGGGCCATGACGCTTCTAAAGTACCCCAGTAGGCCTCGTTCAAAATACCCAGTCGCTAGCTCAGGCATACACGGACTCATTAAGAGTGACAGGTATCACCTGCCGATCTACCAGTGATTCCGGATGATTTTGTCCCCAAGTCACCAAGACTGAGTCTAAGGAGTGGCATAGCCCCCATCAAGTAGTGTTTTCTCCCGACGTTTATCAGAAGTGCGATCTCGCGGGATGAGCAAGTCGGCGGCTTCGCCCTTGCAGCCTAGACAAGGCTGGCAAGGGGTGGAAAGTGGATTTGATTACACATCTATAACCCCGTCCTATAATTTCCGCTAGCCACAAACAAGACCGGGGCTCCTGCCGAGTGGTTTTGGTGCAGATATAGCAGTAGCAGTCTAGGGCTCATACGCCAGCATCAAGCCGCGGCGCTCTTAGGACGCCCATATTGCAGACTTGTTCTCTGCGTCTGGGTGCAAGGTAGCACCAAGTGGTTCTTTCCCAAAGTCCGCTGGCTATTATCGACATTGACTAGCCAACAACTGCCTTGGCCCTTGCGCATTTGCATGCACTGTGACGGGTCACAACCTGCTTCTGCCGCCTTGGCAGTGGAATCTCAACCTATGTCAGGCCGCATATCAGCTTCACTAGTATAGACCCAAGTTGTCCGTCCCCAAAGCCATGGCCTAAATGAGGGCACTTGGGACATGCATGATGCGAAGAGAGACGTGGCGTGGAACTGGGCACATCAATTGGAGTAGCAATACAAAAATACACGAAGGGGCTGGATTCAAATTGAGGTATTGCCCTCCTTCCAGGCGATGGTATTACTTATTCGTGTTGCACCAAGGTCTGACCTCAGTTGGCGCCATCTGTTCTTGGCAGGTCTTCACATTCAGTACACATAAGAGCCAAGACGTTCCAGTAGGCTGAGTGCCGCAAAAGATCTCACCCTCTTGGACTGCCTTGGACTGCCATACATAAGCCTTCTATCCCAAGCCTCATTTTGATCAATGAGCAGCCGGGGGGGGGGGGGCTGTATCCCACCCAATCTTGGCTGCTACTGATCGTCGCGCGTTGTCTAGCATGACGGCAAAAACCTCCTTGGCAAGCGGCCGTACTCTTCTTGGCGACGCGTCTCCATGGATCTGTTTGCCTCCCTTTATTGCCCCCGTTTTCCAGACAAACACGGGTGTTTTGCCTTGGGTAGTTGTACACATGACCCCATCGGTCGGCACCGTAAGTCCCGCCAAGCCCGCCAACACATCTTTTCCCTTTGTATACTCTTGGCTTGCCTTTCTGCTGTGTATACGGGTCCATAATTCCAGATTCTTCTTCTCTACCTTATTCCCTTTTTTTCTTGTCATGAGAAGTATTGCCGAGGCCGCGTCTTGTGTCTCTCTCCAAGACAACAACAGCTTCATGCCAAGTTCCTGGTCTGCATTCTGCACGCAGTGATTATCCACATGTACACAGTCGAATGCACAGCACAGCACTGTACTCAAATCCGGACTTGGCAAGTTCTACAACTTGCTCTTCATCCCAATAAAGCCTCCAGCCAAGTCCTGATGAGCCACAAACAAGGCCTCCCTGAGCCAAAACTGTAACGGCGTAAAACGCACACCAAGGGCAATGGCAAGTGTCCTTTTTGATTCCCTACGTGGTCTCACACTCAGACCGCCTTCTTTGTCTTTCAAACTACGAAAAAGTCCAGGTATTGCTTTACTTTAAACTCTTGGCAGAGTCATTCATCCTGTTGCGTTTGATTATCTGGTCACTATCTACATTCCTTGTGTTCCCCTAGAAGGGGGGTTGGCTGTAGTCACACAAAACCCTAGTGGCTTCCCGTGAGACTTGACAGTTGACAGCTGCTAGGACTATTGTTGGCAGGTGAAAGATTGGCCAAGTTGCTACCCGCCGCCGCTTTGGCCTGCCATCTGCCAGATCGTGAACGGGGGGGAGGGGGGGCGGGGGGCGGGGGGCATTCAACAAGACAAACAAGGTGAAATATTATCGGTATTATGTGTTTTCTCTATCTCAACACGAGAGCATATTGATAAATCGCTACAGTCGGAGTAAAAGCTGCCCTTCAAGCTTTCTCCTTTGTATTCTAGCAAATCCATGAAAGATGATGTTCAATAAACAAACCACTCCCCCCGCCCCCAGAGCATTTTCAAAAGAAGAGAAACCTGAAATAAAAAGCCCCGAGTCTAGTGATCAATGATGTAGCCATCTAGTGCTTGGAAGTGACCTTGTCACCAGTTAACTTCTCGACGTAGGTCTTGGCCATGTCGCCAACGGCAACCATGCAAATGGTCTGCCAAATACCCAGACCAATGCGGGGAGTCACACCACGGTAAAGACTCTTCACGCCTCCCGTCTGGTAGATGTACTTGAAGGTGTTGCCCACCGTCATCTTCTTGGGGCGGTTGGGGTCGTCTTTCTTGCTCTGCATTTCAACGCGAATGACCTCGATGGGCTGGTTCCAAGTCGAGAGGCCACCACCAATAGCAGAAGCAATAATCTTTTCACCAGCACCAAGCTTTTCGCCTTCGCCCTTTCCAGTGAACTTGCGGATGCTCTGCTCGGCCAGACGGCTGAACCCGAAACGAGATCCCCAATTGGTCATCTGGCGAATGGCAACAGCATTAACACCCTTGTTAATGCCTCTTATTCCTTCCTTGCGCCAGATATCCATGAAGGTGGCGAAGGTGCTAGTGGGCTGCACACCGCTAGCAACCATCTTGTGCTTGGTGATCTCAACAGTTTTCATGCAGGTGCAGAAGCCCATTGTGGCATACGCCTGAACGACACCACCGGCGATGCCACCGGTGATACCAGCACCAAAGTTGGAGGCACCAGCAACACGAGCATAGTATTCAGCCTCGGAGGCCACGAAGAGAAGGACAGCGCCCTTGGTGGAGGCTTCGATCCAGGCCCATGGGATAAGGCCCTGGTAGACTGGTTTGTGCAGAATCAGATGGTTAGCCAGATACTCGGTTGTAACAAATGTGTTGGGCAAGTAGAAAAGGGCATTCTGTTGAGCTCCATGGGCAAGAAATTCGGTCCGTAGATGACGGATTTGATATAAAAGAAGGTTTTGATTTGAATGAGTCGGGGTTTTTCGAAGCTCTCCGTAGAGCATCGCCGTAGCCTGCGAACGACAGACAAAAGAGCGCAGGAAATGTAGTCCAGTCTCAGATTGGTGCATTCATTGAAGCAAGCAGGCAAATACATCCAAGGCCATAAGAAATGAGCGCGAGAGACGAGTGGGCAAGTGGGTCTAGTGCTATCAGAGCTTCACGAAGAATAGCGGTTGGAAATGATAGCTTACGGGCAAGCTAACCAGCCGGCCCGTTTTCATAGCGCATAGCCGACGCCCGGTCTGACCCAGATTGGGGGATTCCTTCCAGGGAAGACCATGTGGAATGAAAGAGCAACAGCAAGTCACAAGACAGATTGTGATAATAAAAAAGAAAATACTTACAACCAAGGAAACCACCACGCGACCAGATGCGGGCAAGGGAAGCGCCAAAGCCATCGCCACGATGGGCAGCCATGGTAGTTTTAACAACCTCCAGGGGCTGGCCTAGAGAAGTGACCTCGAAGAGGTTTAGCCCAGCGCCTAGAAGCAGATTCGAGAACTTGATGGGCTTCTTCTCCAGCTTAGGAGCGGCGACAGCAACGGCCGAAGCAGAAGGCTGGGTAGTGACGGTGACCATGATATGCTACGTTTCGGCGTGAAAGGGGCCCTGACCAAGGGAATAGGGTGCGTATTCGCGAGAAGAGGAATGAATGTAAACGAGAAGCGTAGAAAAGGGCTGAGAGTGTATCTGTCCTGCAAGCAAGATGAACACAGGAAGAAAACAGAAAAGAGTTGAGAAGATCGACTGAGATTAAAAGAGAAAAGAAAAAGAAACAGAGGGATAGTCCAATCAGAAAGACAACAAGTCAAAAGAGGGGGATGTGTTCCTATTTCAGCAGCTGCGTATGATGTGAGCAAGGTATTCCGTAGTATTGGTGGAAATGGGAGTGCCACACAAAACGATAACTAGGTGGCAATGATAACGAAACAGTGGTATGTGCGATAGCAACAGAAAGTGGTAGAAGAAGGAAAAAATAAAAGGTCAAAGGATACACGACAGTGACGAGGAAACTAGAACGGGCAGTGAAAGAAAGGCTAAAAGGAGCCCGGATAAAAAGGGAAAGGGGGATAGTGATGCTACTTCTTGGATAGACAATTGGCTTGTGACGCAGACTCTATGTTAAAGCAAGCTGGCCAAAGCCAGGAAAAGAGAATTGCATTACAGCACATATGCGACCCGGGAACCTAGTTGGGGAAACCGCGGTGTGAGCAGCTTTAATGCAGCTTTATCCGGCCCAGGCAAGCAAGTCTAGAGCAATCACAAGCTAAACCAAGCCGAGCCAGCACATGTGGATGGGAGTAGGCTCAATATTTAGTTCAATACTTGGGCCATCAGGTGCCGACAAGCACAAGCGTGCCTCGGACAAGGAAAAGCGAGACAAAGCAGATGAACAAACGAAACAGCCAGGTCATTGAAGCCCAAAAAAGGATAAGACCCTGCCGCCTGTCGTCACCAGCCGAACAGAACAGAAGAGCAACAGAGATAACATTGTTGAGAGGGTATTGGAGGGGGGGGGGGGGTTGACTGACTTTCGGTTAACGGCGCTTAACTTAACTTGATGCGATAATGAAGGGCAAATATGCGATACCAGTCGGCAAGAATGTAGTAAAAGAGAAATCAATTTGCGCACGACAACACAATTGGCAAAGGGAGTTGGTCGGATTTTGTGTCAACAATCAGCTACACAAGCTGGCGGAGTGGCTGGAGCAGCGGCGACAGTGGAAAGGCTGGCTGTGGCTGATGGGTTGGCTGGGTCTAGTGGATTGTTGGGAGTATTCAGGTGGACGATTCGAAAGGAAATGGAAAGCGGATCCGCATTGGGTGGTAACGGGAAATTTCGCAGGGGGGAAAACGGACAATGTTTGGGGTTGAGAAGGGATAGATGCGGGAGGGATAAGCGTAGGGTGGGTGAGTGAGTGTGTTCTAGGAGTTGAAGAGATTTCACGAACGCCTCAGGCACTCAACTTGTCACAGGTAGCCACAGGCTCCTCAAACAGGACAGCTTGGCTCTTTCCTTTTCTTTTCCTTTTCTTGCCCTGTTTTCCTCGACTCCTCAAGGCTGCGGATGGCGTAGGGCTCGCATACACGGATACTGCATTTACATGCGCATTGCCTGCCCTTTGCCATCTCTTTGCTCAGCCTAGTAAATGGAACAAGCCCAAAAAATTGTTGTTGGGAATCAACACCACAGCAGTAAGCTGACAAGCGTGCAAGCTCTGGAATTCAGGATTCCCTCTGCCTGCGGCCTTGCTCCTTGGCCCTCTACGGACCCGCACACCACGATGTGTTTTTTTTTTTTCTTTTTCTTTCCTAGCGGCGTACTGTGCAAGCTTCTTATGTTTCCGTACACCAATATACTAGAAGGCTGTGATGGCAATGTGGCTTAGTTTCTTTTGAGAAGTGGCAGGGGCAAGCCAACAGTAAAGAAATACAGCAACAATCATACACAATAATCTAGTGCAAGTGCTAGTATTTGTTCGTTCCCTTGCTGTTTCGTTTCCCTTCCTGTTTCTGGGGTTGGGAAAAACTCTACCAGGATAAAGCCACCTGCTCGTTTTCTTGTCTCTTTTTCAACTGTTGAAGTGCAGTTAGGGCCATCTTTTTGCTCAATTAGTATCACAGGCCGAAGCCATTTTCAACCATCGATTAGTGCAATCTTCTTACCGGTCCGATTTTGGGCAGTCCCAACCGCCAGTTTCTGTAGCCTCTCATCCTCGGCTTTACCTAACTTTTGTGAAGCATCACATGCTGTGAAAATCTCATAAATCTTGGTTTATTTTGCCCAAGCAAGCGCCATGTGTGCGATGGGATGATTGATAAAAATGCCTTGTTTCATATAATTAATGTATATAGGGTTGTCACAATGAAGTAGGGTATGTCTGGTCACGTGCAATACATGCACTGTCAGCCCAACCGCTTTCTCAGTGAAAAGCTACAGGCCGACCATTAAGATAAGATGTCGAATAAAGCATACAAATATAGAATGACAAGAAAAAAAGCACGCAAACAGGCCTGGCTGGGACTGCGGAATTTATCACGGGACCGACAGAAGAGGCAGGAAAAGGTACAATAACAAAAAGAACAACCAAGGTCGGCTACAAGCATCCAGGAACAAAGCGTCCGGAGTGGTTTGTATGCCTCCATTGATTGAGCTCGGGTCTGGAGATCGTTGACAGATTGCGCAAATCAATCTACGTTAAAGTGTGTATTGAAACAAGAAGTTTTAGTGGTAGTAGGTCGTATGAAAAGGCGCCCGCCGTCGCACCAAAGACATCCACATTAGTAGTACAGGGCGGACCCCGATGAGGAAGGTCGGGTTAGGTAGTTGATGAGATTTTTGTGCATGGTATCGAGAGGAAGATGATGCGACAAGGGGCAAAAGACGAAGAACAAGACTGTAATAAAATAAGGAAGCAGTACCTATTTACAGCTTCTGGACAATCTTGGACCACATGTCAGTGGAGTAAGACTTGGGACTGAATGGTAGAAAAAATGTTAGCAAAAGTCTCGTTGAGAAGCAGGCAGTCTTGAAGACGACGTCGAAATTAAAAACTTACCGCTCAATAGGGGCACCGACAGCGCGGTCAATGATGAGCTGGGGAAGAACACCAATGGCACGCGACACACCGAACAGAACAGTGTAGTAGCTGGCCTCAGTTAGGCCATAGTGCTGCAGAAGAACACCGGAATGGGCATCGACGTTGGGGAAGGGGTTCTTGGTCTTGCCGTGCTCAGTCAGGACGCCGGGGGCAATCTTGTAGACCTGGCTGACCAGCTTGAACATGGGGTCCTCAGGCAGATGCTTCTGGGCGAAGGTGCGCTGGGCAGTGTAACGAGGGTCAGTCTTGCGCAGCACAGCGTGGCCATATCCGGGGACAACACGACCGGAGTTCAGGGTTGACCACAGGTACTTGGTGATGTTCTCATCAGACAGATCATCACCAACGGCCTTCTTCATCTCCGTGAGCCACAGAAGGACCTCCTGGTTGGCCAGACCGTGAAGAGGGCCAGCCAGACCGTTCAGACCAGCGGAAACCGATAGGAAGGGGGAGGACAGAGCCGAGCCAACGAGGTGAGTTGTGTGGGCGGAGACGTTACCACCCTCATGGTCGGTGTGAATGGTCAGGTACAGACGCAGAAGCTCGATGAAGCTTTCGTTGCTAGAGAATCCCAGCTGGTTGGCAAAGTTCCAGGCGTAATCCTTGTCCTTCTGGACCTCGGCAACCTTGCCGCCCTTGAAGACATTCTGGTAGATGCGAGAAGCAATGGTGGGCAGCTTGGCAATCAGGTCCATTGAGTCTTCGTAGGTGTAGCTCCAGTACTCCTTCTTGTGGACACCCTTGGCATAAGCCTTGGCAAAGGCAGAGTTCTGCTCTAGGGCGGCAACGGCAATTGTGAACTGCGCCATGGGGTGCAGATCGTTGGGGCAATGGTCAATCAGATCCTCGACGAACTTGGGGATCTCGGAGCGCGAAGCCCAGTCGGCAGACAGGTCACGGACCTGCTGCTCGGTGGGAACCTCGCCGGTCAGCAGCAGCCAGAACAGACCCTCAGGAAGGGGCTCCTTGCCACCGGGAGCCTTGGGGAGGAGCTCCTGGCACTCGGGGATAGTCTTTCCACGGAAGCGGATACCCTCCTCAGCGTCAAGGACTGAACCCTCCCAAACCAGGCACTTGATGCCACGGGCACCGCCATAAACCTGGTCCAGAGTGACCTCACCGACAACCTTGTGGCCGTGCTCTCTGTATAGGCGGAAAGAAAGAAAAGATTAGTTTGTTGAATTTCCACGTTGGTCCAGTGAATAGAGTGTTGAAATATGTTATTAGGGTTGTTGTTTGGGGGGGGGGGGGGTGGGACGACTGACTTGCGCAGGGTCTTGATCTGGTCGACCTTCTCGGGGAGAAGCTCAGCGAAGCGCTCCTTCAGGGTCTACGATGGGCCATTGGAGGCCTTTGTTAGCAGCAGAAGAAGCAGAAGACATCAATAATAGCAATGGAAGCAAAGATTTACGTACCTGGGCCTTAGCGGAGTAGAAACGGGTGGCGGCAAACGAGGAGTTTCTGAAGGCGGTGCCACGAACAGAGGCCCGCAGAGCGGAAGAGCTCAACCGAGCAACGGAAGACATTGTGAAGATTTAGGTGGGTTATAAAAGGAATATAGAAAAAAGGAGGATGGAAGGTGTAGAATTGCAAGATAGCTCCAAGCAAAAGAGCAAACCAAAAGAAAAAAAAAGAAAGTAGAAAGAAAAGATGAAAAGGATGTGGGGAGATGAATGGAAAAGAGGAAAAAGAAGAAATGGAAGTTAGGTGGGACGGGGGATTACGAGGATTGGTAGATAAATGGAGAAAATTTGAAAGAGAAGGCGCAGGATACTTTGGGAAAGCACGGAAAGACAAGGCAGGAGAAGACGCGGTTGGTCATGTCGCCTCAACAGACAGCGCAGCCAAGCATAGCATAACATGCAGAAGTACTGGGCAATGCCATGGGGCCGCTCATCCCACTAGAAGGGGAAGACTCGGGGTTTAGTTCCGTGAGAAGCCAAGAACATCCACTCTACCTCTACACTAAGCACTGCATCACAACACTTGACTTCAACAACGGGCTAATCCTTCTGTGCCCTTCGATTTCCATCCCTGGCTGTTTTCCCTGGCGTACTGTCTGGCCCCATTGCTCTTGGTTCTTATCCTTCTTCCCTTTCCTGTTCGTGCCAAAGCCGGCTGCCCTCAGTTACAGTTGAAGTGACAAGTGCTTATGCTAAGATGAGAAAAAGAACTGGATAATCTCTTCTTCCATTTTCCCTTTCCTTCTCCCCAGATCTTAACATAGCCGGAACCTCGAGAGCCTTTCCACTCCCCCCTCCCCCCTCCCCCCTCTTCATCCTTTTACCAACAACTAAGGTCACAAGTAACCGACCGGAAATTTTGTGTTTGTCCGGGGGGAAAGGTGGCGTCAATGTGGGAGAAAGTCGGTGATCATTGTAGTAATGTTGAGCTAGGGCTTGGTCTAAGACAAGGCCAATATTCCAACGTTGTGACGTGTTGACCTGGACAAGCCTTTTTTCTTATTTGGTTTTTTTTTCCTTTTTCTGTGTCTGGGGAGCTGTGGCGGCTGTCGACGACTGAGTTGAGCCTCTCACCCTCACATGAAATCATTTCTTTTGTTCACCTGCATTAGATCTCCACAAGCCCGCGCCTGGGTAACTGGTAGGGTATGATTGTTGTCCCTGTCAAACAATTCAAGCAATTCTGCTACTTGATTCAGTGGATCTCCATAGGTCTGTAAGGACGCCGGATGAAGGGAGTCCCTCTGTAAATGATGCAAAATAGTATAATCCTTCCCACTTTGGAGCTCCACACAGCACACAGCACGCAAGGCATGACTAGTTGCTGGGAACATGAGCCAGACTTGGCACATAGCTTAGCCCATAGCGTATGTATCTGTACCCAGCACTGCAACTCAGCACGTATAATACCATGCAGAGAAAAAGCTTCGATGAATGAGGAACGAAAAAGAACCGCACAGACCATAGGATGGAAGGAACCCACTACCCCAGCAAATAATCTAGTCAACCAGTCGCCCACAACCTTCGGAACCTGACTCTCTATTTCCAGATGTAGCCAGGTACATGTACAAGGGGACCCCGTCTCGTCAATTTCATCGTGCCGTTTTTACCCTTAGCCAGCCGCTATCCACTGTAACGTCTGCACCGCCTGGACCACGATGAGAGCAACCGGTGGCTGATAGCAAAGTGATATCAATGCTATGGCAGCTATTCCACTGCCATCACAGTGCTTTCACAGCGCTATCCTGTTGTCATCATAACGGCCCCTGGCAACTGTGGTAGAATAGGCCATCTACGTTATGGGCGTCAAGGAAACCGACAAAATCAAGTCAGGGATCGATCGGGTCCTCCAACAATCCGACAGGGAAAATATTCGAAGAAGCTACGAAGTGCTACAGGCAGGCCCCTTATATTCTATTGGAGCCATACCCCTTTCTTGCTACTTTGTTACTTGCGCTGTCCTCAGCGTACAAGAAGCAGAGTCGAGAGAAGGAATGGGGAACAGGGTCAGTCTTAGCATCCTAGTAATCTTCCCTATCGGCATTCGGAGTGATAACTCCGAGGAACAGCCAACTAAATAACACCTCTGCAACGGGCTGCCTATTCTCCCGATGTACCCATTGGATGTCAAAACTCAACAGCAGCATCCCTACTAGACGCATCATTTTGGCACATCGGATCCTATTGCAGCTGCAAAAGCGCCCTAAAAGCCATGACGAAGCTCATCCGAGTTGCTAACCCGGCGCCAGACCCGCTGGGGCACGCTCCCCGAGGAGGGTCTCAAGCCTCTCCTGTGGCATGCCAACCGGGCTGACGATGATTTCTTTTTTAATCACATATGCCCATAACGGCTGAACGAAGTCAGAAAAGTCTGCAGCAGACCGTTCGGGATTTTGCGTAACTGTTCCCTGAACGTCGTACCATAATGCCTTCAACCAAAAAAAAAAAAAACCAAGAAAAAAAAACAACACAAACCTTCTGTATTGCAGCAGCTTCACAACGTTGTAATTGCAAAGAGGGCCGAGTTGCTGACTATGGGAAGGATAGTTGGCTTCGGTGCTTATTAGTCTCGCCTACGCCGCCAGTTTCCATTGAGGAGGTGGGCATCCAAAGCTCTTATTCCTAGATGCGTTTGTGTTATCTTCATTAGGAGGTTTGAGTCAAGTTTCTGGGCAAGCACATGTGAAGCAACCTAACTGAACAGCTACATGCTAAGATAAAAGCGGCAACGAAAAGAATAGAAAGGCCCTAAAGGTGGACGTTTCAAAGGACTGGTGTTCTTGTTTTCTTCTGACTACCATGTTGCTTAACAGATCGACCTGCGGTTTCCCTCGGTCATCCTGAAGTCAAGAAGAGACCAAAGTAGGCGGTATTTCCCATTATGTGAGTGGCAGTAATCGCATCGTTCTTGCCCCCCCCCTCCCCACTGGAAACAAGTAGGAAGTGACCTCCGAGTCTTACACGGGCAGCTTGATTCAGATTGGCACTGGAGATGGGGAATGCAAGTACGGGATTACCTATGGCACTTGCTGGCCAGGCTTAAAGGAAGACAATATGCCAATCATCAAGGCCGTAGGGAACCACTGATTCAAGCTTGCTAGTGCTGCTTGGTTACACTAGTGAAGTGCAACTACTGAGTATCTCTTTCACGGCCTCCAGCTTCAGGCCTGCGTGAGAACCGAGCTTCCCACTCTCGCAGAGGAAGCCTACATGCCAGGAGTGCAGGCTCCTGACCCGATATTCTGGAAGAGGATGCTTGAGCAAATGGTTTTTGCCGTAGTACACTGCGCCTAATACGTGGCCACAAGGCAGAAGCATGTGTTGTATAGGAGCCTTGGCTGGGGAAGGTTTGATACGAACGCGTGGTGCAACAAAGCCAAAATGACGAAGGACATCTCTCATGCAAATGAGAACTAGGTCTACAACACTGTAAAATTATTTCTTTTCTAGGCAATAGTGGTGTCATCGGCCACTCCACTTGAGATCGCATTGTAAAGCTGAAACACAGCTGCATTTTGAGCGTGTGTTCAAAGGCTTCTTACGAGGCTATCCATCGGCCAAAGTTTTCTTTTTTTCTTTTCCACAGCTAGCCAATAGCCATGTGGCTGTTCTATGGATATGAACAGTAATCCCCATCGAGACACCAAGCCGAGGAACACTTTAGCTCAAGCATAGAGCTATAGAGCTATAGAGCTTTGAGGCAAGTTTGCCGACTTCGGCTTGTTGAATAATGCAGGGGTCTTGAAGGCTTGATGCGATAGCCTTGCCTACGGAGTTCCGGAGTTGTACTGTCTATGGAAGACAAAGAGATACTTGCCAATTTTGATTTGTACGGCCATATGTGTAGCGAGCTGTGTGACACATGGAATAATGCTCTCTAACTTTATTTATTTATTTCAGTCACATTCGGCTTCTTCAACGTCATCAAATGTGATTGACGCTTTGTGCAATTGTCGGTTTTAGTTCTCCTTTTTTAGTGACAAGGGAACTATCTAAGTGATATAGCGCCCACCCGGAGAAGACCCGGGAATCCATGGCTAAGCAAAAGTCTTGCTGACCTATCCGAGGCCATGAATTCTCAGCAACTATCCCTCCCCGCTTTATACGTGCTTGGGCTATGGAGCAGAGCAACAAGGAATCTGTGCTTAGTGCTAAGTTGCCCTGGCCGGGTTGATGTTTGAGCGCAACATTGGGGAGCTTGTAGGCTATGAGCATGTAGAATACTATAAAATGTGGCTTAGGTATCAAAATTGCAGGAATGAAATATAGCCATGCCCCACCCCCCCCCCCCCCCCCCCCCCCCCAAACAACCCCCCATTTACCCCCTCCACCCTGTA
>JAXASZ010000229.1:0-15678 GCA_038407095.1 Ceratocystis destructans
ATCCAACGCAGAAAGCGAGCCAGCCCACTTTGGTAACTTCCCAAATCGAATCAGCCCCCCCCCCCCCCCCCCTTCAAACATTTTCTTTCCAGTCCAACCCGCACCTTTGGCTCTTTGTTTCATCTATCCGCTCTAATGTACAGAAAATACAAAGCTTCGTGTTTGTTTTCGCCTTCATCTAACTTCTGATAGAACTCAACAGTCCTCGGCTAGCACATACCCCGGTCTTAGCACGGTACAAGCCCACCCACCCCGGCTCTTGTTTGGTTTTGGATTTGCACCTCCATTATCGTTTCCTTTTGCTGGTTGGTGGCTTGCTACTCATAGGTCGTGGTTGACAATCATGTAAACAAATCAAATACTACAAAAGCCAAATCCAAGGGCTTAAAAACAGCCGAAAGGCAACAAGGTACCGAGACCAAGGTAGAAGGTACTTGTGTAATTGTACTGTACATCCCATCCCGCACTTGGATTCAAGCATGCAAGTACTGTACATGCACATACACACCAGGGCAAATGTAGGTACAGGCACCAAAGGCACACACGCACACAGGTCAGAAGCAACAGCCAACCCAACTGGTAGAAATCAATTTACTATTTGCTCTTGATCACGGGCCCATAAAACAACACAGCCGACCTCAATCCAAAACGAAAGCTAAATCTAGAGTCTCGAAGGAAGAAGTGGAAGCACAAGCGGACGATGTGCTTGTTCTCTTATGTCGATGTAACGACAGATACAAGTAAGTACCTGTACACAGAAAACTTGTGCATGTCAATGTACATATACACATTGTTACAGCCCCTCACCCCCGAATCTTCCAGAACAAATAAAACCCATCGTTGAAGAAAGAAGACGTGACAAAAAGAGCCAGGACAATGTCCAATCAATCAATCAACGACAACGACAACGACAACGACAACGACAGCCAAAGAACAGCCGCCGGCCCACCTTTTTAGGCACTATTTGAAGCTGATCTGCAGAGCGCTATAAGAAAGAAGACGGCGAAGCATAGCATGCCATCTTGTTTTGTTCTTTTTAATTGACTAAGTAGCAGGCCAGGGGTATGTAGTACATGCATAAGAGAAGGATGTTGCTTGTCTTGTTTGTTTGTGTTATTGAACGTCTATAAAAATGTTGCAGAAGGCTTGATCGTTGGCACTGTCGCATGACCTATGCACTTCTGTTGCAAGAGCAAAAAGTGTAGCGCATTCTCGTGAGAATGACTTCTTGATGTGGAGACACGGGGAATCGAACCCCGGACCTGATCCAATGACTCCCGATGACAACTGTAATGCAATTGCTCAGGACGTGCTAAGGATCCGTCATACCACTAGACCATGTCCCCTATCGCGACATGAAAATCGAGAGTTATTTCAGTATTTAAGGCATTTCGAACTCACTGGTGAACGTTGTGAACGTTGTACCCCGTCGTATTGCTGCGAAATCACAGTAGGTAGACGTAAAATAACACAATAACAATGGTGAACGTTGTTCGAAGACCTTCTGGTTCCAAAGGCGACTATGTCACTGACAGCGCCAAGAAGATGGAGAGACGAAGCCTTTCAAGCAGGCTTTCGTCACTGGATAAAAGACAGCTGCCCAAAGATCAGACATCTTGGTGGAGCACTGAACCAAGTGGGAGTGCCGGGTCACATTGTGATTTCCGGTCCTACTTTTCTTTTCTTTGTATTGTTTCTACGTTCTGTTGACTGTTTTGCCTGTTTGTTTCTTTTGTAGTTCAACCACCATGGTGGTAGTTGTCTTTCTCTT
This sequence comes from Ceratocystis destructans, assembly GCA_038407095.1. Taxonomy (NCBI): domain Eukaryota; kingdom Fungi; phylum Ascomycota; class Sordariomycetes; order Microascales; family Ceratocystidaceae; genus Ceratocystis; species Ceratocystis destructans. The sequence goes on from JAXASZ010000229.1 coordinate 1,772, forward strand.
TGAGCTGGAAATCTATATCAGACAACCCCATAAATATCAGTCAATAGCTGTGCCAAAAGGCTTCGTTCGGGGCGGGAGTAGTGGACAGAACACTGTAGCTTAGAGCCCCAACCAGCAGAAAGGCCCTCGGGCATCGCCTGGCGGGAAAAGCCCCCCAAAAGCCGCGGAAGAGATCCTTGAAGTCGATACTCACTTGCCCAGATATTATCTAAGCCGCTACTGCCTCAAGCGAGCATTCGTCTTGTTGTGGAAAGCCATTAGATAGATAGTTGTTGAATATAACAAGCAAACAAAGCCACAAAGTTTATCATACCCATAGTGGAAGGATTCTAGACGCCATGCGCTCGACAGGAAGAATACCGGCTGGTGATGGAGGCCATAGAAAACAGGCTCCTCCAAACGGCAGTAAAGGCGACCGAGACCACTCTTAGGACAAAATAGCAGACAGCAGAGCATCAGGCCGAGGGCAGTATGGCCAGCCGAGTTTAGGCTTCAAAAGAGACTAAGAATCTTGAATGTAGGTGAAAGGATGCACCCTCCTTCGCGGAGGTAACCAAGAAGACCGCTCAAAGATCAGCGGGCGCACAGAGAAACCTAGTACCATTTTCTAGTCCAACAAGCCCGTTAAGCAAAGCGGGGTGACAGGCTGTCATGTGCTACAAGGTTGACTCGGGCGGGAATACTAAGTGGCTCTTAAGGCGGTAGTCCGTTAGGACAACACAGTCCTAGTAAGAATTAGCTCAGATGACGAGATAAGCCAATGCGTAAGCCGTCTAATGCGCGCTAGACTCAGGGAGTCGAGCCTAGAGTTGGGCAAAGTTCTAAAGAGCGTCTAGAAGACAAGTAGTGGCTTTATTGGCTGTTATTCGACTCTACCTGAGAAGAGCAACGAAATCCAAAGCCACATGTAACCAGACACTGATGTAGTCCAGACTATGAGCATAGACGCCTACCCTATTGGCCTGATCAAGCGTCACCTGGGCCGAGGAGGCCGGGCTATGGAAGCGAGCGATCAAACAATCAGCTGTTTACACAGTGTTTTGCTAATAAGGGATATCCATAATTAATTGACCTGACTTTTGCCACTAGTACACTACTTGCGCCCCCAGAGTCTTGAAAGAGCTCAATTGCGGAAGTGACCACCTTCCCTTTGCGATAAAAGTCGAAAGAATACAAGTGGGCGACATAGTCTGAGCGACAGGGACGCTGGACTAGACAGGGACCGTCTCTGATGGTCTTGGAAGGCTAGCTAGACAAGTAATGGGGCAAAGTGAGTGGGTGACTGGAGCAGCTCGCGATGGTGAGGGTGAGAATAGAGGCACGGAAGTGAAAGAAGAAAGAAAACCGAAAGATGCAAAGTCCTGTGGCTTGGAGGAAGGCGGGCGGCAAGGTAGGTGGCATGGAATGGTCGAGGATCAAAGACATCAACCACAAAAGTAAATTTCCTCTTTGCTCTTTCTTCATTTTATATATATCTTATATCTCGGAACTGCAGCGAGGAGTAGTCTACTACTACTCGCATTAGATCATGTCTTTTGTTGGATAACTTATATTCCGGTAGAAGAAATACTTAGGTCTCCGGCCGTTTTACTAGCATAAAGAAGGGAGATTGTGTCCTTGGGTTTGCGTGGCGATAGGGGAAGCAGAGGTGAGCTACTGTTATGGCCTAGATCACCTACCCAGACCTGCGAAAAGTTGGGGACGGGGCCTCACCCAAAGCTTGACTCAGAACGTCGATCTGATGGACCTACCATTTCCTTCTGTAATGTACAGTAGCAAGTCTGACTTCTGGAAACTTCAAAGGCATGGGCTCTGATACCTAGAGCTCATCCCCACCTGTTTAATCTGGATTACGTGTGATATCAGATATAACAGACCCCGAATTCAAGTGCTGCGAGGCTCAGGAAAGAATAATGAGGCTATCGTCTAGCCCGGAGTTCTTTAGGATGTGCGTCTGAATAATTCTATGGCACGTCAAGTATAGCTTGACTAGAATGCAAATGTACTATAAACATTAAAGGGATTATTAGGTGCTGAGAGAGAGAGAGAGTCGTATGCTTGCTTCACTATGATGTTGTATGCTGAGGCTAAGAAGAAAACTGCGGCAGCACTATAACGGAGATGGCATTTTAAGAAATAGGTTTATATCGATGTGGCAGGGTGAGCCAAGGTCACCTACTATACGACTGGCCGAAGCCTGGTACACAGCGCGGCTAACTTGAAGAAGACCATACAGTAAAAAGTCGAATGCTATTCAAGTTGAACAGTGCCCTCTCCTCAAGTCAATGCTACGCAGCAAAACATGGACAAATTAAACTGCAAGTCGCACTAAGATTAGAGGGCAGTTAGGTCAGGCTACAAATGACCTTGCTCGACGAACGACTAAAGAAGCACTGACTAAACAGCGGTCCGACTGCTCTTTGATTCCTCGGCCTGTCTTGACCTTTGCTTCATTATCCAAGATGAGATTCTCTTCGCTTGTCGTTCATTCACTGTGAGATACGGGCTTGTGATCAAGTGAAATATACGCAAGGCTTGCTAGTCCTATTCTGTTCTGGACATGCCCGTACAAAACCAGCACGAGAAAAGGTCTCAGCTTGTGGCAGTTAGAATCACATCGTATGAGCACATATACACATAGGTACTCTATGATTGGAACATCAGTATAGACACTGTTTCCCAATGAAATAGCGATATGGCAAAGGCCGGCGCATGATCCAGCCCATCGTATGAGTGGAGTGTGGCGGGCGTGGCGTTGAATTGCCGTGGATGGCCGTGGTTTAGAGTAGTGCTTGATGTATCACCTACCCCTGAGAAGACTTATCACTATTCATGCTACATTCAGCTAAGCCCATCAACTTGTACTCTTTCTTCACAGGTAGACGCTATGTCACATCCCATAAATCACTGTATAGCAAAAAGTTACTTATGATCGCCATGCTGTTTCGTCGTCTATCTGCTGCTCGGCTTAATTTGAAGATTCACTGCTTCATCTTCTCCTCTGCCGCTGCCTCCTGTATGCCACGATTCAATAATGGCGAGGCTTTCCCTTTCGTCGAATACCGTAATTTCAAGAAGACCCGGGTGGTAGTAAGGAAGGTCAAAGTTGAGGTTCATTGGAAGCATTCCTTGCAGTCGGGGCTCTAGAAGCAGTCACGTTGATAGTTACTTCGGTTGTCTTTTGTAACAGCCTTGGTGCACTATACGGCTTCGCCAATCCTGTGGTATATGGTATTGCTGGCCTGGTGAGTAACTTGGTCTCGGAAAATGGCAGGGCATCTTGCATGTCGCCATTTTAATTTTGTCTTGTATAGATCTGTCTTATCTACTACCCTGTCTTCTTCAAGTCTATCTCTCGGTTTCTTCTCCTAGCCCATCACCATTGTTTCCGTTCCTTCCAAATACCTCCATAAACCCACTCCATTCCTCTGCCCCAAGCCCTGCTTTGGTATATTCTGCAAGTAGCGATTCTTCAATATGGACACCAGCTTGACTCATACCTACACTTACACCCATGTTGATCCCCACATCTATGTTCGTATCCACACCCACACCTGGCACTGTCACTGGTGCCGCCGCCGTCGCCGTCGCCGCTGCTGCTTCTATTTTTGTCTCCGGTATAGAGCAAGCTGTAGCCATTCCATGGTTAAATAAGCGGTCTGTATATTCCATTCCTGCTGCTTCTCCCCTGTTTATCTGCCCGCCAATTTGACGTGTCATGAATACTGGCAGTGATGTGTGGCTGGCTGCGTTCGGGTCAAGATCGACGTCAAGTGTACTGTAATCATAGCCGTAGTCGTAGTGATAGGTACTCTGATTGAGAAGAGAGCTTCCAGCGGTGCTCTGGGTACAGCGTGAATGAGCTTCAGCCTGAGCCACCATATTTTCTGCCAAGTTCAAGTCAAGGGGTTTTGCCGTATACTTGAAACCATCTTCCGGTGAAAAAGCCAGTGCATCTAAACTGTCTGTTTTAATACTGTTGGACAACGCAGGAAATGCATCGGATCCAATTGGTCTACCGGCCTTCGTTGTTGACTTCGGCTCCAAATACGACAGAGCATCAGCGGGCTTGTGGCTGTTTGTTTTGGGAGGGGGGGAATCTGAGATCGCTTTGCCTTCCACAGCTATTGCAATTCTGCCACCCCCTAAATCTTGCTTGGGGGAAGTCTGGCTATGAGGCTTGTCACTTGGAACATATCTAGACTCGTGTTTCTCGAAGCAAGGAGCTGATCGCTTTCGAGCAGGTGGAATTGATGCTTGAGTTTGTTTAGAGCTTAGATGCTCGGATAGACATTTGAATATCAGCTGGCCAAGCCGCGTGTTAGCGAGGGTTCTTAATATCTCAAATCACCGGAATATGTTTAGTTTACCTTTAGAGCTCGGCACACGCCCTCCGCCTCAATATCGTGTTTCGTCAGCTTTGTGATTAGATCCCACCCAGCATATGCATCTTCTAAAATTTCCGTAGAATCTTGCTTGTTTGGATTCTCTGACACATGAAACACTAGGGCGAGAACAGCAAATAGTTCCGTTAATAACAGTAGCCAGTACGGTCCGACTAACACGCCCTGCTTTTGCATTTCGTTGCCGATATGCACGATATTTCGAGACACGCTTATGGCTGCCGCAGCGTATGTAAATACAGCTTCATCTATGTCTTGGTTTTCCATCATCCTGGGGGCCGTGTACTGAAGAAATGGGCGATATAGAGCGAGCTGCACATGGGCATAAAAAAAGCGTAGTAAATGTTGCACACTAAGCGATGGGTTAGTCTAAGTAGCATGTCATAGCTAGTGTCATAGAATTGTATGATTCTTACCGAACCACCTCAATTGTGCCCTTGGAACCGGGCCGCCATGCCATAGGAAGCTCCTCAAACCATTGCTGTAAATCTTTCTCGATCTCATGAACTTTTTCATAGTTAATACGAGATTCTGGAGAGCATGCGCTAGGTTCGGATTTTCGAACTCTTTTAATTGGATACACATGCTTGGTGATTCTGGCCATAATTTCCAGTAAGCGTGCATGTGCATTAGAGGCTTGAAAAAATGATTGTGTCCCTGGCGGCTGATTCAAAATTTGGTCATTGAGAATAAACTCATCTTCAACTTCACTCGGAGGCTCTTGATCGACATCATCTTCGTGTAAGAGGATCGGGAATCCGAGCACATGAGATACGTTGATGTCCAAGTGGCGGACTACAAAAAACGCACGGCGCCGTTCTTCAATCTCGATACAGCTCATATCTCGATGATGTAAGTTGCGATGAAGACCCATGCGTATGCACATGCGAAGGGCCATCCCAATGAGAACATAGCCTTGGGTAAGGTCAGATGAGACCTGAAGAAAGAGTATCATATGCAGCAAAGTTTGAAGAGATTTCAGGTTGCAGTACCCTGGTGTTTGTTGTAGAAGATACTGTGAGATTTCGTAATGCTTAAGTCTATAAAGATAGAGAGAGTGTGTGTTAGATGCTGATGTGGAAGACCTTGATGATTGGGGCTCACTTTTTTATACAAACAAGCAGATGTACTTACCCTTCCGTCTTGTATTCTTGATACCGCGAATCCATGGCAAAGGCAGCATCCATGGTTTGGTATGTGTATCCCACGGCAAGCACAGAATGGATCAGCGCAAGATTATGGCGCTGTACAATGTTTGCATCATCTCCCGGTGGACTATCGTAGATTTGATCCAGAAGCTCATATAGCGATGGGATATGGAGTATTCTAATCAAATGGCTTGTGTTGTTCAGAGTGTAGTAATAGCAAAGAGAGCGAGCTGTTTCTCTGAGTGGAAGGCCACATGCCTTGGTTAGCATTGAAGGCTGCTCACCAAGCCCGCAACCATGATTTGGCATGACAGGTTTTGCAAGCTTTGGAGAGTAGTTTGACCGGCAGTGAAAATCGACCTCTTTAAGCTCTAGGCCTAGCATGCCATGGAAGTAATCCCTAATCCACAAAAAAAACACGGTACTAGAAGAAGAGCCATAAAATTCCCAAGCGCCCTGGCTGTTGAGATTGAGATCCCCCATGGGCCCGGTGATAGATGCAATGGACTTGTCTATTGAAGACCTCTCTTTTTCATGAATGACTCGGGCTTTACCAGTTTGCTTGCGAGCCAGCTGCCGGGAGCGAATCTCTTGTTGCACCGCAGGGTCTAGAGCGGGATCAGCCAAGTCTAAATCTGGGATATACTTCCTTAACAAGCTTTCGGCGCGTTGAAGCTGGTTTTCAAGTGCCTCAATATACTGTGGAGTAGGGTTTCGTCTGCGATTTGAAGGCTTTATGTAGGTACACTCTAGAGATTGAGAAAGCAAAAGGTTGGTTATAAGGCTGGGAAATAAGTTGGGCTAAATGCCATGATATCTGAGGTGACTTACTATAGCTGTAGACAAAGCAATGGCTGCACGGTTGTTTGCCATCGCACTTGATCTTCTTTTGGCGACATTCGTCACAGGCCCTGGTGACTCTTCGGCGCTTTTGAGCAGGTTCATTGGAATGCTGATCTTGTACTTGAAATCTATAAAAGCCATCTTCTTCGCCATCCTCGGACTCGCCATGCGGGCTTTTGAACGGAGAGACAGACTCAGCGCTGTGTTGTGTGGATGATTCGGCTTTTAGAGGCCTGGATGTTGAAGCATGTTTAGAGACACTCGAGGATGTCGAAGGTGAAGGCATCCCTGGTGGCATATGGAGCATGCCCTGTTACTGGGACTAGTAGATAGGATAAATTATAAGTGGCTAGGCCAGTTTTAAGATAAACGAGTAATTGTAGAGTTGTTCGCCGCATAGGTTCAATCAGACGAGAAATCCAATAGGTTCCTAGGCAAGTTGCCTGGGCAAATGTAGAGGGAGCTCCTTAGTATCAATAATCAACAGCCATGCAGCCATTTGTGGTGTTGCTCCACACAAGCTAGTCAACTTGTGGGACTGGATCCCATCGACAGACTAGGGAGGGGGAAAGGAGGAGTTTGAATGTAGGGTAGCCTTGTACACTGTTTTACTCAAGGTGAATAGAGGAATGCTAGGTAGGTTGATAACAGATGGCTACGCAGCTCGGCAGTGGTCGGTTGTGATAAAAATGAGAGACTCGGGAATTATTGTTATAAAGAGAGAAACAAGGCAAGGCCAACTAGCCAATAGAGAATGACGCTCAGAGACGAGACGAAGCTGACGGCATGTTAACATGGAAGAGGCCCAGATTTTGAACGAAACATATCCTAGCAGGCTACCCACGAAAAGTGAGGAAGTATAAGACTGGGTGTGTACGGTAGGTAGCAGATGGTTGGGTGATATGAGGTGAAGGGGTGGTCTAGAAGCATAACAGGAAGAGTGGTTTGGAGAAAAGAAAGAAAGGAGATATCGGAAAGAAGAAGAGGAAAGCTCCAGGCAACATGGGTGAAGATAGAGGAACAATTGGGGAGGGGGGGGGGGGGGGGAGGGGGGAAGGGGAAATGGGAGTGAAGCTTGTGGACGAAAAGGGTACGAGGAGAAGACGGAGAGAAGAGAAGAGTATGAATCCTAATAGCCAAGCCAGTCAACCAGCGTGGACGCTGCAGCTTGGTTGGACCAGGCCCATGCATGGCTATAGCACTGTAGCGCTGTAGCACCACTGTAGTACTGACTGCATAGGCATCATTATCTAGGTTGACATTGACCTGTAAAATTCTAGATTAGTCTAGATGGACAATTGAGACTTTGCGAGCGAACTTGAATGGCCAAGCAGGGGTAGTAAGCAAGAGTGCGACGGGAACAAAACCGCGGACGAATCTCAGCCTAGAAGTCAGGAAATGACACGTTTCTTCACAGCCTCAGGTACAAGGCGGCTGAGATCGAGAAAGGCTGTAAACCCCAGTTGGTGGGCCAGCCAGCCAAAGCTCGAGGCATACTTAGCATAGCAAAGTAAGCAGTCGGCGAGGGTGAATTAGCATGATATCATCTGAAACCAGCGTCAGATTCACCGGTGGCGTATGGACAAGGTATGAGATAGACATCCAAGTATGAGGCGAAAACTTGCACCACTTGTTGTTCAAGATAGTCCAAGGCAAAGACATGGGGTACGTGTCTGGCTGTTCTTTATCTCGACGAAGCGTAAAAGTGGAAGGAAGGAAAAGTTTTTTTTCTGTACTGCAAAGATGTTGGCGGGAGATATTAGAAGAGGGGACGGCGATCGGATAAAGAGCCGTGATTTTGCCATTTATTGGGAAAGAACCTATTGCTACTGTTACTAGCTCCTTCCGTTTTGTGCGACATAGAGGCTTGCCTTACCAGGTACACCCAAGTATCTGATTCGCGCTATGCGAGGACATACTTGGTGCATATTATACTACCTCGCCCTTCTTGCTAGATCAGTATCGACCATCTTTTTTATGATGTCCAAGCTACTTACTCGATACTTTCTTCCACAAATCGACTCAAAATGAAGATGGATCTCAAGCCAGTGGAAAACGAAATCAGCCAACAGCCAATGCCACTTGCTTCATAAAATAAAATAAAGAGGGCTGATTCTCCTCTTCTGGAAAGGACTTTTTGTTGTCTTTCCTTTTACTTACAGCCTGCCAAGACGGTCAAGGCCTGTGCAAAGACATTCGCTTGACCAGAGCGGGAGTGATGCACACATACGTAAATGTATAATGTATGTATAGGTAGAAGGGGAGGAGGAAAAGGCCATGTCTATCTATATCTTGGATATCGGTAATGTGACAAAAAGTGGGGTAGAGACAAAGGAAGAACAATAGAACGAGCAAGGAAGTCACAAGTCTCTCATAAATTATAGAAGCAATACAAAAGAAACGACAATGCTGAGAAAAGACAACGGACGAACGAGAGCAAACTGAAGCCACTAAGCTCTTCCGTCATTATGTCTACCTAACTGTGCGGCTTGCCCTCTTCTATTCTTCGCGCTTTTCTTTTTCGTATTCCTGTCTCCTCCCTCAAACAAAGCTCACCAGTATCATACCAACAACCTCCCTCTCATAGCACAACCACAACAAACAAGCAATGCACATTTCTTGCTGTCAAAAAAAGCTCTCACCTTCTCTGTCAATCCATCCTTGCCTACCAAGTCCCACTAATCCCTCTCTAAATATTTTCCTGGCTCTCACTAAAAAGAGAAGAAGAAAAAAAGGAAAAGAGAAAAGACACCGCCACACTGGTATTGGTACGTGCTTTGCATGATGTGCAAGGCCTCTATGTGCCTTGGACTCGTCACTTCCCATTCTCCGGCAATCAATCAGAACATCCCGCTGGCAGGTTATTTCCAAGACAAAGGGCTTACTAAAATTCAAAACGAGTTATTTTTAGTATCAAACTCAGCCTTCGAAGGTAATTACGTTGAGCATAACTGAAATGAGTGGGCATCGAAGAAACTTGGGCTGGGGTCTTTTAGATGGTCACACGAAGATGACTAATACTGTGTCTAAAACCTGTAGCCTATTTTAGGGTTAGCCAGATTGGGTTGTGCGGGTACAGTATTTAATATGGAGACGTTGCTAAATCAGCACTGTATGTATGCCAGCTGGCAGCCTCAGCTCTACCAGCTAATGTCAGCTACTGTCAGCTGTAAGTACTGAGCGTTGGTGGGGAACTCACATGTGGGAAGCTTGAGCTTCAAGGCTTCCCTGCCTATCAACATGCTGCCTTGGCCTTGCTCTACACTTATCTACATTATCACCGCGACGGATCATGGCGTCTTCAGAGTTAGTATCAGTATTCTTTGATCAGCTTCGCAGGGAGGGCCGCCCTGTTGTAGACGGTATGTTTCCTGTCCCCACGGCTCAAGCCTCTTCTAATTGTGACGGTCTCCTCTTTGGGCATATCTAATAAAGCAATGGCAAAAACGCTGGATGACTTTGAGTCGAATCTATACACCTAGACTTGCATTTGCTGACAGGCTACAATTGTATATCTAGGCCCTGGCAATATCGAACTTGAAAGCTACCTCGCAAACTATGAGGGTACGTCCATTTTTCACTTCTTTAGCGCCGTAAACCGAATAACCGGCTGTTACCCCTTCATATGTCTACACAAGGCCCGAAGCTGATCCCGGACAAAAATATAGGACGCACCCGATATGAGAGACTTCACTTTATTGGATGTACTAGTGTAGCGTTATGCATCCCGGCGTTGAAGCTTGCCGTAGCTGAAGCAAAGAATGGCAGTGATGTTCTACTGTACAAGAACGCTGTGAAAACTCTAGCCCAAGTCGCGCCCGATGATCCCGATGCTACCGAGGATGCTAACTGGCTTTCTACAACCATAGCCGCGGTGACCGAAGAGACAGCTCGGCTTCAGAAGGAACTCAAGATACACCGACGTAACATGAACCAAGAGTCTATACGAGTAAGCATCACTAGATGAACAGCAGGAATGGAAGTAATAAACAGAAACTCACTCTAACGCTAACTCAAATGGCCGCTAGCTTACGTACCTCTTTTTGGGAACGCACTACGAGAGAATCGGAAAGTCGACACTTGCTCTAGAACAATTTAACCTCTGCCGACCCGAGTCTATTACTCCAAAACAGTTACTGTCCGTACATGCCATGTGTGTACGGGTTGGCTTCCACATCCGTGATTGGCACATTGCCATGTCACACATTAGTAAAATGGCCGGCATTGCCGCTACAATTGAGAACCTAAATAACGACGAAGAGGCTGCCATTCACGTCTGCATGGGCCTCACGCACATGAACAGGAGCGAGTACCAAGAAAGTGCCAATGCATTTCTTCATGTAGGCTTGGCAACCCAGAACTCACCATACAGCGGATATGCTTCACCTAATGACATTGCCGTGTATGGGAGTCTGCTATCATTAGCTATGATGGACCGCGAAATGCTGCAGGAAAAGGTGCTAGGCAACCCACAGTTCCGCTCGTTTTTGGGCATCGAGCCAAATCTCCGCAGGGCTATTGTGGCATTTGTAGCAGGCCGTTATGGCTTGTGTTTGTCCATCTTAGAAGATTGCCGGCCCGATTACTTGTTGGACCTGTATCTAAGCAAGCATGTTGATACTCTCTACGGCAAAATTCGTACCAAGTGCATTCGAGAATACTGCAGGCCGTTCTCCAAAATCACCATCAAAAGCCTGCAAAGCGTCTTTGGAGAGCGGGATAAGAGTATTGTCGACGAACTTAAGACATTGATTCACCAGGGACACCTGCAAGCGCGTATCAATACTATTGATGGGGTGAGTTGGAGTAATCCTTTTGCTCGTTTTATTTCCTTCATTCTCTTGGTATTAGATAATGATTAGCATGCTAACTTCTAGATCCCAATCGACTAGCTCGTTACTTCGCAACCCAAATCTACTACTACAGATGTGCTCTATGTCACAGCATTACGGGCAATAAGATTCGAAGATAATCTGCGAAATGCGTTGCGGTTAATTGGCTTGAATATGGCTGACCTAGAGCCCATGCCCGCCGCGTCAGGTACGTCGGAATTGGACCAAGGGACTAGGGACCCATTGCGGGAGTACTTTACGGGAAAGAAACCCGGAGAAGATACGAATAACCATTTTGATGTGAGATCCTCGAACCGAAGTGCTGCCCTAGGGCAGGGAGATGTCGCAGAGTCAGATGGACCATCAAATAGATTGGGCTCCCAGAATATGGCGGTGACACTGGCTACTCTGTCGGCTTCGGATACAGCGACTTCAATTGCGACAGCTACAGCGCTCGTGCCAGATGAGGACGTGAAAATGAGCGACTAGGAATATGTTCTGTCTGATACCCAGTCCATTTGATTCAGGAGCCGGCTGTGAGTGGAACAAGTACTTCTTAGCATGTATAGTTAACCAGGTAGCCAAGCCCCTGTTATTTTTAGTGTACATAGCACTTCTATTGAACGAGACGAGGAGAGTAGAGGGGAGGGGGGGCGGAGGGCGGTGCGGGGACAAAGGCTCAAGCCATTGTGCCATGCCTTTTGTATCTCGATGTTTAATAGGGCTGTGATAGAGCGGGTCACGTGTACGGTTGTGTCACGATACACAAGATCACTTGCATCAACACTCATAATACCTTGATCAATCATCTAGCAAATCAACGGATTGCCTAAATTTCAGCATTTTTCTTTTTCCCTTGGGCAGTTAAGCAAAGCGATTTGTTGATTATGTCGTATATTGATATACCCTCTTGCTGTATTTTACTAATATTGTCTCCAAGTACTACGCAGTACTTTCATTACTATGGTGATGTTCATTCATGTTTATGAATTGTACCAAGTTCTAGTGATTCTCCCCTTGAATAAGATTCATGTATCAATGCTGTATTTTATTGTAGTATATATTACTAGACAAATCTATCATCCTTTCTGTATGCAAGGCTACGTTGCGAGTTCCAAAACACTCAGGGGACTTCATCAATACACAAGCCTACGAGAACTTGTTTAGCCTCACCGAAGTTCAACAAGTATAGCAACGCAGCGCCATGAAATCACTGAAAGATTGCCTTGCTATAATAGAACAAGAGTCATTTTCCGTCTTCATGGTACATCTATCAGTATCTTTGGCTTTTCTATAGTAGATTCACACGCGTGGAAACTCATGATTAGAGAAGTCACGACACTCATCCCAGCTGAAGTTTCTCTGTACTAGCTTGTCCTCTGCTATGTATCTGCACGTCCTCCATTTTGGGCACTTTCTCTTTACTAGGTACTTGCAAGATATATCTTCTCCAAGATGCCTTCCAACAATTATCACTGCCAATATCGTAGATCTCGCTACTAATGCGTTCTCATGGGTGGTGGGAGTCTGAGTGGACCTTCAAAGTGGTTAGTTAGCCTTTAGGCAGCCCCTTAGAACCCAGTACAAACTGCCGATTGGCTTATCTAGTGCTAGGCTTTCTGACACGCCCGCTCACCTTGCGAGAATACACCAAATCTCAGTTTAATATGTTGTTTATTTGTACTATTGAACGTCTAGTTTATGGTTTCCCTCATGGATACGATGGTTAGTTAGCTTTGTGTTCTTTTGGCATGGTATTGTTCCAAAGCGTCCGCCCTCTTCTGTACAATTTCCTTGGGCGAATTAGCCTGAGCTATAAATGCGCGCATCTGCTTCATAGCCCGGTTTTTGTTTCTGTCGAATATAGCCCTAATCTTACGCAATGTCTGGAGCTCCGCAAATTCCAGCTCTGTTAGTCCCGTGGAACCACCTACCAGCGCCCTCTGGGCGGCCTCCACCTTTGCCACGGTCACCACGAGGGGAACCGCATATTCCATATGCATAGCGACATACTTGGCATTCTCGGGGACTGCAAAAGTCGTATTCCAAATCGGATTCATAGCACGAGCGTGCCACTCATAACGCTTACGACTGGCACTGGTGTATTCAATGGGCTTTTTGTTTATTGTGTGTGTCTGTGATGGTGTAAATTGGGAGACGTACTGAAAGTCCCATAATGTGAAGAGGAATCTGTAATTTCTTGACGATAGCTATTTTTATCTAATTCTTAGTTGAAGTGCAAACTTCGACTGATTTATATGTTCTTCATCTGAGGTTCCAAACCAGACAAGCATCATGAGGATGACTCTTCATAGCATAAATTGTTTGGGTCATTTCTGTTTGTCCACCGTCGTCTTATTCACCAGGAGGGCCCTCGATCAATCGTAGCTCTAAGGTGTACCTGCGGGGTTCCAGGGTCGGATACCTGGCGTTTTTGGTCTGCAGCGACCGCTTGTAAACTAGTCTAAAAGGCCGCCGGCTTGCGGCACGGGGGTAGGCCCCGGCGGAGTACAGTGGTGTTGTCCTTTCGCAAGCATCGGCAGCTCCGGTTTGATTTGATTTGATTTGAATATATTTATCGTCTACTGGAATCACTAGGATCAAACGACGCCGGATTGGTTACCGGACGGAATTAACCCTCCGCAAGGCTGACCACCGATTTTGGGCGAGAGAAGCACGTA
>JAXASZ010000469.1:0-15645 GCA_038407095.1 Ceratocystis destructans
TTTTCTTTTTCCCCCGGCCTCCCCCCTTTTTTTTCCCCCCCCCCCCCCCCCTCCCTCCCTCCTCCCGCCTGGCCCTTCATTCTCTCCTCATTCACACACCACACAGCCAACAACACGCCATACTACGGCTATGCCACCATTCTTTTTTATTTCACTACTGGATGCTCCAACTTACTCCAATCCTAGAGAGTTATGACAGGCTAAAATGGCCTCAGTTCTGCCAGTAAAATCACCCTTACAGCAAGAGGCCATCATGCTATGCAGCTGGGAGTAGTAGTGTGTTCCGCTATCAGCTGCAGCAATGAGTGCCCAGAAGCTTGCAGCCTGTAGTTTCAGCGGCTACTGCTGTCCTGGTGGTATTTGATGTCCCTCTTTCTCGTCTCTCTTGGTAAGGGCTTTATTTGTCTGATGGCGTGAGACTCCAATAGCGCATTGTCAGCACAGGAACGCTTGTGTCTGTTCGTATTGGCTCTCATATCTTCTCTATTTCTCGCTTCTCCATTTTCCAAGCGCCCTTTTCCTTCTCCGTCTCTTTGTTGTGCGGCGGTTGGTCTTTGTGTCTTCTTGTCTCCCCTCTTGACTGCCGTCGTATCCTCTCGTTTCGTCTCTTCCCTTCCTCCTTATCTCCACCCTTCTTTTTTTTAGCTTGATCTTTGGAAGCTCTCATTTCCACCTGCAATGTCCTGTGCGGTGGTGAGAATACAACGCCAATGCCAAAGCCTCCCCCCTCTTCACATTTTATACCCCCCTTTCCCTTCGTCCAGCCATCCATAGTCACACCGTAAGAAGTAGAAAACCCAGCTACTGGCTAAAACATCATAATCTATGGTCATTATTGCCTCATCGGCTTCATAGTTGCTCAAGCTTACCCCAACAAAAGACTTTTCCTTCCCACTACCACCTGTCTTTGACAAACCCGCCCGGTTTTAGCCGGACTAGTCGGTCAGAGTTAGCTCGTTTTCCATGTCAAGTCAGCCCAATGTGATGGGCAATGTCCAAGCCCCTTTCCCCTCTACTGTGAGGGGTGCCGAGGTCATGAGCTTAGGATAAGAGGAGTTTTCAAAGAGGTAATGCTTGGCTAAAGTCTGGTGGTCTAGCGCAGCAAAAGTTCACATGACTCAAAGTAACTACTTTGAGCCCACTCGTAAGCCCATTTCTAGCACCTGAGCTACACTCTCACGTTGGCGAGGTCAATAAGCATGGGCAGCAAGCTTGTATCTGAGATCCGAGTGTTTGAAACTCTTTGGAAGGGACCAGTGTATAAATACAAGATGGATGTCTGAGTTTATTTTCGGGCTTAGTTTCTTCAGTCTTCCTCCTTACACTCTCCAGTTCCTCAGCACGTTGTTTTGTCATAAGGTTGGCTCTCGTAAGCCTAGCATATTCTATCCGCCTTCTCCTGTCAGCTACTGTTTTCGGCTTGACGTATGTTTGCTTCCTTGGTGGCCATAGTAGTAAGTAATATTGTCTTCAATGCTAAGCCTTGCATGGTTTTGCCCATTCCCACATCTTGCCATCGTCACCTACTTGTCTTATATTCATGCTTATATGCATCTTCAGCTGGTCCTTTCCCTCTGCCCATTCGCTTTTCTCTTCCCCAACTTGCCAGTTCCTGAGATTCGGGTGTATTCATGGCTGCTAACCTATCAGATTCTTTCCATTCCTAGTTATTTTTCTATCTTGTCGCCTCCTCCTTCCTCCCTCCCTCCCCCCTTCCCCCTCTCTCTTCTCGCCCACCATGGCTCCTCCTCCCATCAGTCCCAAATTCATACCAGCTACCCATGACGAAAAGCTGTCCGCAACGGACAGCCAAGATACCCATATCCAGCCCAAGCCCAGCAACACCGACCCTCTATATAGCGAACCCAGTCCATCCAGAAATGCGATATGGCCTCGTATTCGTCACAGATACCAAGATTGCTTCGCTGAGTTCCTCGGTACCTTGGTTATTGTTCTCTTTGGTGACAGTGTTGTAGCTCAGTCTGTACTCAGTGGCAGTGCTGCCGGAGGGTATATCAGCATCAATTTTGGCTGGGCTTTGGCTGTGGCATTTGGTATTTTCGCCAGTGGAAAGTCCGGGGCTCATCTCAATCCTGCCGTAACCGTAGCTCTGGCCGTGTTCCGAGGGTTTTCATGGCGTAAAGTGCCCGGATACATTGCCTCCCAGATGTTGGGTGGGTTTGTGGGTGCCCTTATTATGTACGCAAACTATGTCTCGGCCATTGACAACTTTGAGGGCCGTGGTGTACGCAGTGTCGGTGGTGAGACCTCGACGGCTGGCCTGTTCTGTACATACCCGCAACCGTTCCTTAACAAGGCCGGTCAGATGTTTTCCGAAGCCCTGGCGTCCGCCGTGCTGATGGCTGGTATTCTTGCTGTCACTGATCGTGGCAATATTGGTGGCGTTGTTGCACTGCCCGTGGCTGTTGGCCTTCTTGTGTTCGCAATTGGCCTTTGCTTTGGCTGGGAAACGGGGTATGCTATCAATATGGCGCGTGATCTTATGCCTCGCTTAGCCTCCTATATGCTGGGCTATGGAAGTCGTGTGTGGTCAGCCGGCAACTACTACTTCTGGGTGCCCGTAGTATCGCCTTTCCTTGGCACGCTTCTCGGTGCCTTCATCTACGACTTGCTAATCTTTGATGGCGAGTCACCTGTCAACACACCATACATGGGAATGGCAGGTCTCTTTTCACGAAAGCCAAAAAAGGCCAAGGCTGATATTGAAGCTGCGCCAGCTCAACTTTCCAGCTCTGCCCCCGGGAAGATTTCGCCTTCCGTACTGCCCTACAAAGTACCTAGCTCCTCGGGTTCTAGCAAAGACGAGGGCACCCTAGGACATATAAGTGACCAGCCGAGCCCAGACATGGAAGTTCAAACACCTGAGACGATGTGGTCTGGGACGACCTTTAGCCCCCACCCGCCGCATGCTCATCTAAGATGATTTCCGGGCCAGACTGGCGGTATCTATGGTGTGTATTGGCTTGCTAGATGGATGTCTCATAGATGAGAAGTGATGTATTTGGAGAATGCCTCGATTGGCAGTGAGTGAGTGAATGCTCTAGCATTAGTTTTAATGACCTTCACGCTGGCGATAAAAGCCTTGGCGTTTGATAATGGGAACCCAAAACAGAAGACAAATAAACGTGTGTTTTAGAATAACTCGCACCATATGGCTACGCCTGGCTACCTACACATCGTCTTGATTATAAGTTGTAGATTTGTAATACGGGGGAGAAGCGAAGACAAAAGCCAAATGACACATCTGCTGGTGAATTTGTTTTGTGCCATTCAACGTCAACCTACTAATTTTCCACAGCAATACAATGGCCATCTGCTGGTGATAACTACAGGCCAGTACGTCATCTTGTCTTAGCCCACGCAGGACTAGCAAGAACACACCAAAAAGAAGAGAGCAGGACGACGTGTAGTCGTGGTGATCTTCCTGATTCCCCATATTATTTGCATGGGTAAACGGTGTGTAACATTAAATATGAGGGATTATTCGAGTCAGTCCAACATGATTGATTACACAAGCTAGAAAATAAGGATCACGAAGCAATATGGAGACCATGAGGAGGGGAGGGGGGGGTGGTAGAAGCTGGTATTAAAAAACGGCCACAGAAAGCGTTAAAAAGTAAAGATGTGATGCTGCTCACTACCAGGGTCGAACTGGCGACCTTCGCATTACACAATATTCTTGGTAGAATATTAGTACGACGCTCTAACCAACTGAGCTAAGCGAGCGAAGCTAGATGCTTCGGCGAGATAGTCTGTCCAAGCTGGGCTCTATAAAGCCGTGCGGATAGGCGGGCTTGAAGGCCAAAATTAAAGCTGTCGTCACTACGACTACATTTACATTTGAAATATCCGGGTGCGGTGTTTTTGTGAATATCGGAGATCACGAGTTCATGAATCCGAGTATGAAGTCCCAGTATTCACGCCAAGGCTCTCAACAATATAAAAGAGGAAAAAGTGCAAAGTTCGTGTTAAAGTTGCCAAAAGTTTTATAAGCAGGGAGAAAAAAAGCAGATATTCCGGTGGCACCGAAGCTAAGAATCACAAGACGAAAATGAATATCCAAGCAATAGTGTTGAAACACGGCAGCGAAAATGAAATACAAAAGAAAATGGAAATGGAGCAAAAGGCACGTCAAAAAGTCGTTAGGTGAAATGAGGACTTGGATCAACCAGAGCAACAAGGAAATTACAAAGGAAATTGTAGAAATAGGGAAGAAAATGTAAATCGTAAAAGTTCATCAAGGTTGTAGGCAGAAAGGGATGGACCGTGTCAAAGTCGTCGTCATATACGTGACGCCAAGATCATGCTCAGACTTTGACCTGGGGGATAAGACTTGAAGCGCC
The DNA here is from genome assembly GCA_038407095.1 of Ceratocystis destructans. Classification (NCBI taxonomy): domain Eukaryota; kingdom Fungi; phylum Ascomycota; class Sordariomycetes; order Microascales; family Ceratocystidaceae; genus Ceratocystis; species Ceratocystis destructans. The sequence goes on from JAXASZ010000469.1 coordinate 4,365, forward strand.
CAAGCAGCCTAACCACGCAGACGGGAGAGCGCCAGATAGCAGTGTGCAAATGCGGGCATTTTTATGAGAGTAAAAAGAAAAAGAAGGAAGAAAACCCCATCCATAACGGACAGGTGAATGGGCAGGGAGAAAGAACAAAGAACGGCAAATCAAGCCAAATCACCATGCCGACGACGGCGGGGTAATGGGCTTCTTGGTAGAAGGCGAGGACGAGGCCACGCTTGGCACAAAGGAGCCACCGAAGGCTGGCATTTGCATGGACGCGCTGCGCTTGCTGCCATTGCGCTGCTGCTGATGGTCGCTACTGGCAAAAGAGCCGTTTTGGCTAGACAGCGAGGCAGGAGAAATCGGCGCAGACTCGAAGCGATGATGGGACGGGTGGGTGTTGGTATGCGCATCAAATATGTCGGCATTATGGCGATGGTTGCTGCTACTGCTGGGCATAAAGCCACCTCCCATGTTCATATCAGAAGCGCCTGTGGGGTTGGTGTTGCTGCCGGCGTGACTGTTTGTCGACGAGCCCGTCATATTGGGTGTCTGGTAGATGTATTCACCGTCAACGTAGACAGCATTGGTCTGGAAGGTGGAACGACGATGGCGGTGGCGGGTGTAGCGCTTTTCAAGGCGCATAAGCTCGAGCTTAGCCTGGATTCGGTCGATGATGCCCATATTGAAATTGAGGCGGGTGGAAATGAGGGGAAGGCGTGTGTGTGTGTGTGTATGTGTATGTGTATGTATGTACGTGCGTATGCGCTGTATGTGCGTAGACAGCGTGAACGTGACGAAAACACCAGGCTAGCGCAAGACTCGAGAAGCGGACTTTGGCGGCGATGCAAGCGTGTGACTAAGGAAGAAAAAGATAAAAAGGAACACCCAAGAGTAAAAAGGAAAGTTAGAAACAGGTAGCAAGGAAGAAACGCAAAGGGAAGATGAAAGCAAACGTGGGGGAGGGGGGTGCGCTCCGTTAATATAGTGGTTACGTGGTTGGCGGCTGGCGATTGGTGCTATATCTTTACAGGGAAAATGGAATAAAGAGAAACGAAGGACAAATGTTTAAGACATATACTTGCAGAGAGATATGGGAGAGAGGTAGGTCAACGATCCTTCATCCACGAACAAAGCCAAAGATAAAATAGCAGGAATAAACCTAACCAGACAAGACACACGTTCGGGGTATGCTTGCAAGAAAGAGTCCAAGCCCAGGCCAAGCCTAGTAAACCGGAGCTAAGCTTTCTAGACTGGACCAAAGCCCCCTTAAGCATACGGGTCGAGTACCATATCACAGAGCAAGTCAGCTTAGGAACTTGCACGTAGACGCTGAATGCATTGATTCAAGTTGAAGCTTGGGAAGATTCTGCTTTAGCTCCTCGCATCCCATCGCACCCCATCCCATTCATACCTTCCCCTCCCTTCCCTTAGCTCTTCATTTTTGCGGAACAGCTAGAGAATTTCGTGATCAATGCGCTACAAAAATGCCACCAAAACACCAGGACACACATCTCGCCTGGACAAGCGAAAGTGAATCTTGACATGTAGACAAATAGCGACAGATAAAATATGGTGCAGAGAGGGCCCACTGACTAAAGCAATACGCGCCGTTCCATGCAAAGCGGAGAAAAGAGCTCCGTCGTAAGTGTTGCAGGCACTTTGATGTTTTATTATATTTTATTTTTATTTTCCGTCGTTCTCTGTGACCAGAAGTATTCGCCAGAGAGAAGGACGAGGCCCATGAACGAGCAGAAACGTTTGCTGCAAGGGGTATAAGGGGTGTGGGGGGGGAGGGGGGAAGCAAAGAAAGATGAGCAGGAGGCTTATCATGTTTTCCTCAGATTTGATTGTGCTAGCACCAGTGGTAACAGAGCAGAGACAGAGTAGACAGACAGACAGACAGGCAGGCAGGCAGACAGACAGACAGACAGACAGACAGACAGACAGACAGACAGACAGACAGACAGACAGACAGACAGACAGACAGACATGCACACACGCACACACACGCACACACACGCACACACGCACACATAATAACAAAGGATTTGACACAGGAACTCAGGATTTGCTATGCGATATCGCCAAGGGGGATGCTCCAGGGTACAGGCCGCCTTCTCGAGGTGGCTGAGATGTCCTACATACAGCACGGCGCTTCGGCAGCGCAAACAGAGCGTGTCTTCCAGGGTTCCAGGGTTCCAGGGCCGTCACCCAGGGCTGGCTATGGCCATGTTCCCCCGTGGCTTTAGGGCTTCAGGGCCTATAAAGCCACTGTATCACCCTCTCCCCAGCCCCCCAACAATACAAATAACACAGAGAGACACAGACAGCATAGCCTATCCACAATTCACCACAAAATACGACATAAGGCAAGGAGACCAGGAAGGGACGTCCATAACTCAAATAGCAGGAAACCGGCAAAGCAGACGGGCAGAACGACTTGCAGCATGAACCACCGGGGGGAAATAAAATCAAAAAAGGGGCAGCGGGAAATCAGGTACTATACGTTGCAGGCACAGCATTCAGCCAGGCTGGCCAGCCAATCAACAGCCAGCGCCTCCTCGCTGTCTTGGCCTTAGCCGTCTCTCTGCTGCTTGGCCGGAGACCCTGAAGCCAGTTTCTCAAACCAAGAACTACATGCGACATTAAAATCCTTCCTTTGCTCGCATGATATAAACACGAATCAAACAGAAGAGAGAGGAACACGAGACGAGCTTGGTAGGGTAGAGAGGCTTCCTTACCTGCACGACACCAAACGTAGGAGAAGAGGCTCAAGGGCTCAGGGCTTGGGGCTCAAGGGCTGGGAATCAAGCCCCTTCGCGAATTATCCAGAACGACAAGGGAGAGAGCAGTTTCTTTCTTTTTCGTTTTTTTTTTTTCGTCTTCCTTTCTTGGTCAAGGGCGGTTCATGAGGCTGGGGATGGACAAGGCCAAGTTGAGTCAACCACGGCCAGCGGCTCTCTCGTGTTGCTTGTTGCATATGCCCGGCCTCTTGCCTCCCTTACTCGCCTTCTTCACAGCAAGACTGTGGCTTCTTCTATATGTGCATGTTTCCTCACACGGGTTTTCTTGTAATTTGTCTAACATGGCCGTCTCTCCGTCTCTCACTTCACAAGCCAGCCTGCCCGCTGTCTTGACTCACTTCCACTTTAACCTCGCTGTCTTGCTTTAACTTGGCACCAATAACGCCTGGTGGCACTTTTTCCGTCTCCTGAAGGAGATTAGACTCGAATGATGAAGAACAGAAGGTAATCTTTTCTAGCGGGAAAAGGCCAAAGCCCAACCAGGCAGCTTGACCGGGAAAGAGGATTCTAGCGGACAGCAAATGCGAAAATTGCATCTCGATCCAGCCCTTGCTCTGGCTTTTATTTCCTTAGCCCTCCTGTACTCACCCAGGCCTCGTTCTTTCAACAAATCCTAATAAACAGGAAGATAAAAGGCCGCGCCAGGGCAGTCCTGTCAAGAAACTATAGCTGGGTCTGGCCTGGCTGGGGCTTAACACTGAGCACTTAACAACCCCGTTGCGTTTCCTTGCACACATGCAAACAAACAGTCGCCTCACAAGGAGCAATGGATCAATCTTCCGCTCATCTAGAACGATGTGACTCTTGTCTGTCTCCTTTCCCGAACTCAACAAAGCCAACAGGTAACAGAGCAACTCTAATGTCTCGTAGAACTAGCCTCACTCTCTTTTCTGTCTCTCTTATCTCCTCCTATCTAGGGGCTTGTTTTCCAACACGACCTACTGGAGCGCGAGGGATTGTTACCACCTTGCTTGATTTAATAGATTTGTCCTAGCTTAATAGGGTTTTTCGCTACAATAGGGTTAATCCAAAGCTTCTATCTACTGGGACTAAGATTTCTCCAGCGATCCAGCCCAGCCCAATTCGTTTAGAATATGGTCTAAAATCCCTACTATTGCCATATTGCGTTCCTATGAAACCTAGCGCAAAAGCTCATTTTCAACTCTCTCTTTGTGCTGATAGTTGAGCATGCAATAGTATGTTTATTGCTCCGAAAAAAAGCTTACATAAGCAACCAGTCATACGGCGACGTCCCCTTTGACTTTGACTCCAAGCAAAGTCTTGCTTAGGTAATCCAATGAGAGGGCGTATGTAGCCGTTGCCACTCACACACTTGCTGTGGCACACTACGGAATGAATGCCTCCTCTAATCGGAGGACTTGCCACGAGAATCTAGGTATGAACGGACTTATTATGGTCCGTTAAAACCGCAGAACACTCTTCAATTAGCCGGCTTGGCTAGCATCAATATTGAGTCTAGCTTCAAAAAGACCCAGCAGCCCGTGCAAAGTTTCAACGCCTTCTCTTCCTGTTCCTCTCTACCCCATCCCTCATCCTGCTTGCTCTCTGGTTTAGTTTCCATCCCGCCCGCTTCTAATCTGTTCATCTTCTTTTTTTCTCTAATATTTTTCAAGAAAAATAAGAATGACAAATGGTAAGGAGAAAAAACTCACAATTCTACAAGTTTGTCATCAATATTATATATATACTACAAGATGTATACAAGTGAAGAAAGAGACAAGAGCTCGATGGACTGACATTGGGCGTGAATCAGACTAAAGAACAAAAAACATGAGCTAGCCTGATTGCGGATTTTGATATCGGAACGCTTGAGCCTGAGCTTAAGCCTGGACTCTATTTCTTCTGCTATTTGTGTTCTCTTGTGTATCCTGTGTTCCCCCAAGAAGCTAGAGCTTGGGCAACAAAGGGCCGATCGTATTTGTCGCTCAAGCTTCCTTGTCTTCTCCATTTTCTCGATCCTCGGCTTGGTCATCTTTAGGTCACGGATCGCAGGTACCCAAGTGTGCGGTAGAAGTTATCTATTATCCACATCACAAGCTGCATGGTCAAGCTTTCTGAGTATCCCGAACACCTTTGATATCATCCGAGCTGCTTATGATCAAAATTTGCAACTTGGAGCTCTCTCTCTATCGTGCCTCTCCAAATGATAAATGCTTCGCCTCTTATCTCAATATTTTCTCATCGGTTCTTTTCTCTACTACCCCAAATGCATTGGGCAACACACCACCGAGTGTCGCAATATATCTCTGATCATGGGTAATTAGCCGTGGCTCAGTAGCGATTTCCTCAAATATTATACAGTAGGGTTAGAGACTAGCGGCACTTTAATCACGTGGCGCTCGGATATGCTAGTATATCTTATCTTATCATGGCCAACCATTCCTGATAAGATATTGTGCGACCTCTTTGCTCATTATCGTTGTCCATGTCGCAACTTCTCTCCGCCAAAACTGCTGACAAACATATGTAAACATACAGTTTCACTTGTATTAAATAAATATAGGGAAATTCTGGATTGATACAAATCACCAAAAGCCAGCCGTGAATTCGCCGTATTACAGATATCTGACTCAACTCGCTGATCATCAAGATTGTTTTGTCCTACACCAAGGTACCCTAGACACGCTTTGTGTGACATGATACAAACGCCATAAAGAGATAGATAGGACACCGCAGCAAGAGCACCGAGTACTCGATTATTAGTGGGCGGGCTTGAACTTGCGTGTCGTGGAAACACAAACTAACATTTCTTAGTCGTTCATTATGAGCATAGAGACACAATCCCTCCTGCCACATATCCCTCCCACGCCGCATCCCGGCCACGACCCACCATTCGACTCCGAAGCCGAAGCCTCTCTTGTCCAGCCAACTGGCACGCTCCTTGATGATGATACTCTACCCGAAGCCGCCGCCGTCGGCCGCCAGCTTGATTGGCAAGACACGTACATCTTGATCATTTCCCGTGTCTTTGGCAGCGGTATCTTCGCAACACCAGGAACAATCGTGCGTTCTGTCGGCAGCCCAGGGCTTGCCCTGACACTTTGGCTTGTCGGTGCATTGATTGCGGCCTTTGGGCTGTCTATATCGTTGGAGTTTGGCACCATGCTTCCACGAAGTGGTGGTGACAAAGTCTATCTTGAATTCACTTACCGATGGCCTCGCTTCCTGACGTCAACATTGGTTGCCGTGTATGTGGTGCTACTGGGATTCACAGCAAGTAATGCCGTCATCTTCAGCAGATACGCACTATTTGCACTTGGCCATGAAGACGCGGGCGAGGCTTTACGAAGATCAGTAGCGGTCGGGCTATTAACAGTGGTTGTGGTGGTGCATGTGGTCATTCCGGGCTGGGGCGTAAAGATACAGAATGTCTTGGGATGGGTCAAAATCGGAATCATCAGCTTTATGATTCTATCTGGGCTATATGTGGTGGCATTCAGTAGTGCTATTACAAGAGGAAGCTTTGTGACAGGAACTTCTGTAGGTACAGGCTATACCGTCGAGACCTCTATGTCTTCATCGTTGAAAGAGCAAGCCACATCGGTCTGGCAAGGCTTGTTTCAGGGCTCGGTCTGGAACTGGAGTGCCATATCGACTTCTCTGTTCAAGGTGTTCTACTCATATTCAGGCCTCGAAACCGCCAACAATGTGGTAAACGAAATTAAGAATCCCATCCGCACGCTCAAATCAGCTACGATTGCCGGACTGGTTACGTGCTGTGTGCTGTATATACTAACCAACATCGCCTATTTTACCATCGTACCCATAGATGAGATCAAGTCGAGCGGGGAAATGATTGCCGCTCTATTTTTCGAGCGAGTATTTGGCGCAGCCCTGGGTCGCCGGATCTTGCCGCTTTCTATCGCACTCTCAGCTGGTGGAAATGTGATGGTGGTGGCTTTTGCCATGGCACGACTGAAGCAAGAGATTGCAAGGCAAGGCCTCCTGCCGTACGGCGAGTTTCTCTCATCGACACGACCATTTCACTCGCCGCTGGGAGCCCTAATCATCCATTGGATTCCGTCGGTATTGGTCATCACGGTGCCGCCGTCGGAGCAGGTGTATGACTTGGTGCTGGAAGTTGAGGGATATCCAGCACAGCTATTCGCCATGGCAGTGGCGGCCGGTTTAATAATTCTGAGATATAGGCGACCGCACCTGAAGCGGCCCTTCAAGGCATGGATTCCTGGAGTCTATATCCGGATTCTACTCAGCCTGGCTCTACTATCGGCGCCCTTTTTCCCACCAGAGCAGCGCTTCAAGGACGGGATCTGGTATGCAGCGTACGCGGTGATCAGCATGGGCATGTAGGTTACTTCTCCCAATCTTTCGCTACCGGTGAACTAGGCTAATGATAGTTAGACTTGCCATGGGTGTCATATACTGGTTCACATGGGCCATATTATTACCATGGTTATACGGATATCACCTACAGGAGACTAGGAAAACATTGAGTGATGGGACCAGCATCACAAAAATCGTACGTATTGAGGCCGAATGAAAAGAGCGGTCAAGTCACCACGAACAGCAAGGCGAGATCACGCGAGATAGGACAATACATAATAAACAAGCTGGTAGTTGGTGTTTATTTACAATAATGCAATAGTGTGGTGTGGCCCCGTAGCATCACAGAGTGTCCCCTGTTAAGTAGTATTTAAATTACAGGTGATGGTGTTTACATATGTGCATGTATAGTAGTCGTAACGTATAGACGGAACAAGGAGACAACGGCCCTTCTCCTCGACTGGACGCATAAAAGCATATATACAAAGCGCAGGGCCTAATTTATGCAAGCGCTGATTATCTGAGCTTTAACCTAGCTTCCTTGAGAACGGGAAGAATGAAGGGAGGCGAGAAAAGAAGGAAAGAAAAGAAAATGGCTTACAGATGTCCCAGCAAGGAGAGCATGTATCTCGCAGGGGATAGTATATTTGTAGAGAATAACAAGCAAAAAAGAAAAAGAAAAAAGAAAAAAAAGCAGTAGACCGACGGAGTGGCCTGGTGGCCGAGTTTGCGGTTGGATCGCGAGGCGATATGTGGTGCAACCCTAACGGGGTACCCTAAAGACGTGCTGAAATTAGACGGCCGAATGGAAGCCGATACAACAATGCGCTGGAAAAGAGGACACTCATAAATGCAACAAGGAGTACTATTTCGTAAGCAAGGAATGCCATTTCTTGGTGCGAGATTTGCGTAGGTCTAACTTTTTACTTCGTATCAACGCAGGAAACAGGGTCTTGGAGTTGACGGACGCCGGATATCTGCGGGCGGGTAAGATTCAGTAAGTCAAGAGGACAAAAACAGAAGAGACTCCTGCCAAGGATTTCTCTGAGCAGGAAGAAGCATACTAGAGGGGTTTTTCGTCCTTGTTCTTGCTGGTGTAGGTGCCCTGGGTGTCTCTTGTTTTTTTTTTTTTTTTGACGTTCCCTAGAATGTTGTCCCTATCATGTTAGGGGTCGTACAAGGGGGAAGGGGGAGGGACAAGCCAGCACAATATAGAAAGTCGTTCAGGGGAATCAAGGGAAATACGATGAGGGGAGAGGGGACCAGGTTGAGCCTGAATGTGTATTGTTTGTAGGCAGCGATCCAAGTCGTGCAGTGAAAACCATGTATCATGGACTTCTAAAACTAGTTCTGGCCTCTGGATGGCCTGTCCGTCTTCGAGTCTTTAGTCTTGGATAGGGATCAATGATAAGCCAAGTGCTATAGAGCCCTTATGGAAAAGGCAGGCAGGAAAAGGACTAGGAGAGTCATGCTCAGGCCATGCTAGGAAATTTGGTTACAGTGGGCCGTTTTGTCATGACCAATTTCATCAAATGCATAACTGGTTGGATATATTGCATTGGTGCCTTTATTTATTTGGGGTCAAAAGAAAAGTCCTTCTGTACAGATTGAGAGAGTCAAAGAAAAAGCAAAGACGCCCCCAAAGTAAAAGAAAAGGGGGAGTTCATTTGCGAGGAGCACGTGCTGCTATTAAGCAAAGTAAGACGAAAAGATCGGCAGACAGTGACGACAGACGATAGACAAGGCGCCTGGTCTGGATAGCAGTCATCTTCAACTTGTCACCTGTAATAATGTGTGCAAATCAATTACAAGACGAAGAAGGATAGTGACAGAGATGTGCATGTGCGACTGCGTGCTATGCTTCTTGGGGAGCTTTCAAGAGTATGGGCCGTTAATCATCGCCCAAGCGAGCTTAAGCCTGGGGCTCGGCAAAGGTAGCATAATTAGCAACCATGGGGACATGGTGGTGCAGATCCCAAGGAAATGAGAGAGACCTTAGTTCGCCCCAACTGTGTAGTGCTAGCCCTGGACTGGCTTCCATCGGCTTTCTCGCGCTTGTGGCTGTTTGCTTGTATAATAGATTCCTACTATGGCAGGGCTTGTTAGGCCATGCGATGGGTCGTGGTTTTTAGCAATGCCTATGGTAGATTTGTAGTCATCGTAAAGATTAAAATCGACTCTGTGGTCTCGTATAAGGACAATCACGTGTTGTAGCGCTTTTTTGTTCCTTCTTTTTTTCTTCAGATTATGGAACCCCAAATGTACACTGCAGTACAAATTTATAGTGAATGCTACCTGCATACCCAGAAGGAAGGAGCTCTAAAGAAAGGAATAGAGACCCACTTGACGAGTCCACCGGTAAATTACACGTGCCCCACTCCTGGCTCCATCCTGTGCTTAGCTAAGCAGAGCAACGTCGTGGAAGCTGTCCAGGTTGTGCCGCTTTTGCTTTGATCCCTTAATCTACGGCTAAGACGCGGAATGTATTCTATTCTTGTATTCTCGTAGCTGCTCCCACCACATGTTTTATACGCTATTTCGAGTTCTCCCCGGTCCGCAAGACAGACCTCCAAAAAGACAAAGCCCACGCTTTTTGGCATCCTCGACGTTCTTCGCCTATTTCTATTTTCTTTGCTTCATCCGTTCTCAGTGTTCCTGGCTTAACAAGCCAGCCGCTGTCAAAGCGCTCTATGAGACACTGTACGGACGAGTCAGAGGAAGCTTACCAGTCATGAATAAGTTGGTAGAGAATGAATGGAGCAGGATAGAAGAAGGAAGAAGAAAGAAAGAATCGCCCTCTCCTCCCTCCTCACAGATCCGCAAATCTTGTTTATTTACTTGCTCGCTTGCTGTTGTTTACAGTCTATGCACGCAGACTCACAGACTCCCTCTCCCTCCCTCTCAGAATGTGAGGGCAAAGGCCATCTAGTGGTCCAGGTAATGCATGATGGCGGTGCTTTACTTGCTTGTAGCATGTTTAACATCCCAAGCTAGGTACATGTCCACAGAATACCTTGCGCTTGCTCCTGCTTGCGGCTTTTGACTTGCTGGCTCCCCTGCTCCACTTCTTATTTGCGCTGCTGGCTTTTGCTTCACCAGCGAATCTGGGGATTGGGGGGCTCACAAAAAGACGCAGCAAAGGACCCAAAGTGACTCCACCATCATGTTTGTATGCTAGCTGCTAGGCTTGGCGGTCGAGCGGTCGGGCCGCACGACGGTGTGTGAACGGCTTTTCAACGAGAAGCAAGCGTGCGTATACGTGGTGTGGATGTGCGTGGTCTTTGCGAGTCTGCGCATACATGACTTGGTTGGTCTACGCAATTGTGCAGTGTGCATTGCATATACGTGAGTATGGGTGGAAGTAGAGGGAAGGGGAGCAAAACGGGTCTGGACGAGACGTGAAGTTGGTGCCAGACAACGCTTAGGGTTTCTCATGCTTGCTTACTGCATACACACTAAAGAGCCATTAGCCTGATCGGGTACCTGAATGAAATTAGAAATACCGCCTTGTTTTTTATGTCACTTTAACTCTGATTTATTTAATTTAATTTAATTCTTTTTTTTTCGACTGAACTTGAACATTGCCCCCTCCTTCCGAGACTCAAGCTACTTTTTATAGCAATAAAATAACTGAAAGAAACAACGTCGTAGTGCTAGGTTGCTAGTCACCAAGGCACAACAGGCACAAACAAGACCCTTTATCTTGTTATGTTACTGCTATAAAAAGTAGCGAGGCTCAGAAGAGGGCGATGTTCAGGTCCATCGGAAAGAAAGGTCAGTCTCAATGTTACCCGGATAAATGGCTTTGATGAAGCGGCAATTAAAGGTAAGCGTAATTTTAAAAGATGTTCAGAGGGAAAGAAGGAAAAGTAGAGAGGAGATAAGACAAAGTCACAAGTAAGGAGAGACAAGACAGGCAACGCAACACGGATGAGAGATGCGTACACAAAATACTAGCAACACTCCATTAAAAACAATAGAAAGAAAGCATAGGAGGTGGGAGCGAGATACAAAGACCGATCCAGATACACATGTATACAGAAAACAAGCCTGATGAACGAGAAAGCAATGGCCCGCCAGGGTTAGGGGAGCATGAACAAGCGGAGCGGGGGTGGAGGGTGTCGGTGGGAGGAAGGGAAGGGAGGGGGGAGGGGGGGGGGGGGGTGGGGGGGAAGGAAGGGGAG
>JAXASZ010000552.1:0-15636 GCA_038407095.1 Ceratocystis destructans
CCCCCCCCCCCCCCCCCCCCCGACCTTGCAAAGATAGATACCTATACAGATAATAGATATAGAAGAGTAAAGTGAGCTCCATTCGCAGTAGACCAAGATGCTCTGTGTACTTACTGGCTAGCTTATAATCAAGACCAATATACCCTTTGTTCAATCCTACCAGTCAGTCCAAAGTCAGCAATGTGTAAATACGGGATGCCGCCTTCCTACCTCCCACTTTCCTTAAAGCACTGTGGGCTCTTTGGGGGCAGTTCTGACTAACTTTGAAGGCGCTATGGTATCAATAACATGCTCACTATATTCCAACCACAACAATAAACATAAGGGAACAAAGCACATCATGTTTTATCAAAGCAAACACAACCTAGATTGTAACCGCTCTGCCTCTACGCCGTCTCGTTCTCGGGCCGTACATACGCCGATGCTAGTCCACATATATCTCGGCCCTGGAGGTGCAATGATTCCTTCAAATGCTTCATCTTTTCATCAAAGGACAAATAACTATCCATCCATGGCCGGCTCAAACTATAAAGCATGCCCCCCCCCCCCCACATATAAATACCAAAGTATAATTACGAAATAGTACGTATACACAATATGGCACGGTATCATTGAATGTGCCTCTATCTTGGCCGCCTATGGTTGTAGGTTGCGGGATCTGCCTCCTGACTACCCTAGCATATCTAGCTTCTGGTTTGACTTTCACTTCTCAGGCATCGGCATTTTTTCCAAAAGATGCAAATAATGGGTAGTGTAGCTTGCAGACGCGGACTCGTTCATGCCGTTATTGACATCGGCATGCTACCTGTATCTTGATCTTAGGATAGAATTGGCCAGTACCTGCTGGCTGTTCTTTGGTTGGGCAACCTTTCATGTTTGTTGATGATAGCTAGTTTGCGACGGTGTTTTTCAGTCCGTCTTCAAGATTACTTTGCCCATAGCTTCTATTCATAATGATAAGACCACCATAGTTGGGGGCCAAACAGGTTCATGTAAATAAGAACCAGGAAATCTAGTGGTTAGGAAACCTTCCTTATTATACAAGACTCAACTGGCTCTTGCACTTCACATCTTGCAGGCATCTATGTTCCCACTCACACTACAGTTGATCTCACTAGACCTACGCAGCAGATTCCGGAAGGGTGTGGCAGACGTCAAAAGCTTCTAGGCGTCAGATCCCAAGGCCGTCACAGCGCCGAACTGACTTACACATCTGCACCATACAAGTCAACAAGTGCCAAGCACGTTAAAATACGTGACATGCTTTCTCCGGCGGTCGGCATATGAACTTGGGTAGAAAGATAATGCTCGAATCTATCAAAAATTATCGCAAGAGTTTGAGCCATGACCTATCTTACCACATATCTCACACCACCTTCCTCTCGCCGATGCCGACCTTCCTTTTTCTCGAGAGTCACGTCACTCCTTGGTAATCCAGCCATCGCTTGCGTAATAGAATCTTTCTCATCAATCCTACTCCTTCTTTCATCTACAGCCACTTTCTGGCCATCCCGCAGCTCAGGCCCTTTTGCTTTGGTCTTATTCTCCTCTTGAAGACCCCAAACCTTGACATTGATAGGGCATCGTGGTGCATTATTGCTTTTGTTCCCTTTGAAAGTGGCCCAAAGCCCCTCAAAACTGGCGACGGAGAGCTTCTCTGGCGCGGTCCCGTCTTTGCCGTCTTTAGAACGCAAGGGTTGGGGGAGGCCAGCCTCTCCTCACCAGTCGCCATTGGAGTCTATAGCTGCACATCAAGCTTCGATATATAGTACTTCCAGACTCGAGTGAGCACCTCTTGGCCCTCTCTCTCTCGATATAACACTTTTTTCATGGCAGCTTTATGGCCGGGATAAAACGCTAAGAAAACCCTGGTCTTGGAAACACGGGTTATTGGGCGCCTGGCTAAGCGCTTGGTTTCTCGACTGCCTGTCTCTTTAAGCGGCCCGAAGCACCCGACATCAAGGGGCTGGAGTATGTGTGTTCAATGAAGCGGCATATAAGGCGAAACAGCGCGACTTTCCCAGCAATATTCTTCCAGAGTCAGCCAATTAGTGATTTGCATGCCCGTCAGGTATCAGAGGACGGTAACGACCAATTGACTGGGCTTGTTGGTATGATTATCAAGGTGCCTAAGCTTCCCAATGCCTGAACGTCTGGTTTGACTGTCAAAGCATCTGGTTATTAGACTTCAATAATGTCATCTAGTGCATTATTGCCTTGAACGCCCCAATAATAGACGCTGGAGAGCTACCTTGATGCCGTCTGATTTGACTTCCGGGGATTTCAGATTGAGGGGTGACCTTACGTACCGTCTTCTTCGGCGTCTTGAGAGCCCAAGAGTCACAGAGGCTGTCCCCCCACTGGATTGTGTCTTTGTGTGTCGATCAAAGTGCTTAAGCCATTGTGAGTTATCGTAATGGCCAAATCCCCCGAGAGGCTGATTCCTTGGTACCAGCTGGCAACATGGTGTTGGCAAACAACCACCACGATAAGCGGTGCGATTACCCAGTCTTCAGCATTGATCGCCTAAATAGCAGTAACTCGTTCCCGGCCAAGACTACACGGAATCATCATTGAGCTAGAACACGCGCCCCCTCTGATACAAGGCTTGATTTTTCAACCCTTTCAACTGCCAAAGGCGTTAAGCAACAAGATTCCAATAGTGCTACTCTCTTGCATATTTCTGCTTCTTAAACATAATGTGTCTTGTCAATTAGCTGCTATCTGATGAAAAGCAAGTATGATTATCTAAGAACAAAAAAGTAAAGTGTTACATGTCCCAACTATTTACTGTCGAGTAAAATGCCGGGCGTCTTATACACGCAAGGAAGCAGTTCAGCCAAACAACGCTATTCTCTAGCTCCTTCAACATCCACCTATTTGCTCCATCCATTGACCTCGGCCAAGGCTAGCTCCGGGTTATCGTAAGGGTTGCTACCGGCCAGGAAGGAGAAGAAGATCCGGGTCACGATTTTGGGCTGGTTAACCCAGTATCCGTCGGCCTGGACAGACTTCACGATAATTTTCTTGACGTCCGCGGCCTTTTCAGGCAGCAGATCCTGCAGAGACTTGTAGTAGGGGGTTTTCAGGAAAGACTCCCACTCCTTGCTGCTACCGTCAATCTCGAAGCTATCAAGGGCCTTGAGTTGGTGGGTGCTGCGGTAGTTGTTGGCGAGCTCTGCGGTATCGACGTCGACATTGTCGAAAATGACAAAGTTCGTCCACTTGGGGAGGGTCTGCTCGAGGTCACAGAGCGCATCGAAAATAGCACTCAGACTCATCTTGTCCTCATCCTCAGCCTCAAGGTGGTTGTTGAGAGACGAGATGTAAGCCGTCTTGTACGTGCTGTCAATGGCAATTGTAGACACGGGGGTCTTCATGTCATCGTAGCGGCTGCTGAAAATCATGTAGTTGCCGCTACGGGTTCTGGAGAAATCGTAGCCGTGATCCTGCAAAACAGTGCCAGCCTGGACACCCAGAGCAGACAGAGCAAGAGCCAGAGTAGAGAGGAAGTGCATCTTGAATGAAGAGGTAAGTAAGTAACTAACTATAAGAGAGGAGAAAAGATGAAGTGAGGTGAGGCGGGATGATTGTATGGTTGAGACTGGATGATAGAGATGGTGATTCAAACAAGTCTCAGGTCGGCAAGTGGCGGGACGGGTCGAGAGTATTTAAGTTATTTCACGATGCTTCTCGTTTCCTCGTGTCAAGCTTCTTTCTCTTTGTTCTCTTTATCTCTCCCCCCTAACCCTCTCTTCTATCGTGTGCCTTTCACCCTATCCGTGATCGCATGCCGTCATGGAGAGCGTCTCCTGGCGACAGCCACAGAACAGAGCAAGATAGGGTCTACTTGCTCCGTGGCAAGAGGCAAATATACGCAGTGGTCTGCCGGCTGATGATCAATGCACGATGGTGTTTAACCTGTGCATGCAAAGCTGATAAGATAGCTGGTAGCAAAACGAGGACATTGGGCGCAGTAGTTCCCGTGAGGACCCGTAGCTGGAGCGGAGTTAAGCCACAAAGAAAGAATAGCCTAGGTCAAGCCAATAGATATAAATAGAAACAAAAAAGAAAACATGGATGGCAGTGGATGGCAGTGGATGGCAATGCAGGGAGACCTGACGTTGTACAGCAAGACCTACTAACAAAACAGGCAAAACGAAAGTAATAATGATGATGATAATTCGACCGAATGGGCTTCAGGGACCAACGGAGCAAAACAGGCAGTTCAAACGCCCCGCCTCTCCTCTCACGTACACGGACTGCGGAATATGCATACATCCCGCCTCCGGCGGCTGTTTTGTTTCTCTCCAACGGGACGACAACGGAGCACATAAACAAAGTTAAGTTACATCCATCTCCAGATAACGCCACCGTGTCATGGCATAGAGAGTGGTCAGGAAAGGGTCCAATCCCAGTAGCTTTATCCCATGTTCCTGTGTTCCTCTCTGTCTTCCTCTCCGTGTTCCTCTCTGTTTCCATCATGAGGGTACGTAGGAATGGACAGTGCACCTAGCGCCCGGGTCACTCATGTCAAGGGCTATAGAATGCTGCGGCTCGCAGCAGCAAGCTTCTACGGATATTTATCCGCATGAATTTGAGTGACCTGTTCCCGAACACTAGCGCCCCCCAGCCCGTTTAGCTGCGCCAAAAAGGCTAGTTTAAGCTGCGATATATACATCACAGCCATATAACGGAGCACAGGCACCACACACATATCCACACACACACACACACACAGTTGGCGTAGGCTGTGCCTCTCTTATATAAGAACAAGGACAAGGGTTGGGGCCCGAGATGCTCGGTTTGCTGGGCACATCTCGAGCGGATACAACGTCGACATCAAAGACAGCTAAAGCACAGCAGCAGCCCCTACTGCCAAGACACGAGAAAAGCTGACAGCTTTGCCCCCATTCCATGGGACGGAAAAGCCATCCTCAAATTTCCACTCACAGAATTGATTATACCCTGATTGTCTGTGCAGCTGATTACAGGCTCATATTCCGCTCCAAGACCCACAGCCATATGCTTCACGCAATAAACCCATCCATACACGTGCAATACGGACCTGCAGTCCCTAAGCCCAATTGATCCTTGAATGTGCGCAAAGCACCTATAGACCATCATGACTGATAGCGACGTGGTCAAAGCAAAGTCACAAACCAAAGTGCAGAACTCCAACAAGACCTGGGAAAGACAGGGTCTTGCTTCCATTAGTTGGAGGAGAGCAGGGGGAGGGTTTGACTTAAGGTGACGCCCAGCTCGTTATTTGCTTATACATTTCGTGACAAATCCCATAGCTAGAAGTGCCCGAATTGGCTTAATGTCTGCCTGCCAAAGCCACTGAGTCAAATAACAGCAATTAGCGCTTGAGTGTACGCATTTTGCTATAGGGCATCTACAAGCGTTTTCCCCGGGCAAGGGTCATGCTTGCTTGCTAGTCTCTTGCTCGTCTGTTCGTATTCTTTTAATTCCTACTGATTGTTGTTTCGTCGCAATACCGCGCTAAATACGAGACGAGACACAAGACACGACATTATGTGCTTGTTGGTAACCTTTTACGTCTGTTTCCCTGTTGTTATTCCCGCAACATACGACAGACAGCATGACACCACCTTCTCGAACAGCTTCTGGCTAACTGAACAATATCTGCGGTACCACGTAGACTTCAAGGATTTTCTGTGACTATCTAGGACTCAGTACCAAGGCAGGAAGCATTCTCTATGATTGGACGTATCTGACGTCAACTAGAATACCAGCGATCAAGCGACGTCAGAGGGTGCCGACGTTTTTGACTTGAGTTTGAATTTATCGGTTTTAACCTCTACAGAGATCGCCAAGATCAAAAAAAACCTTGGATTGGCTACCGGGCAGAATCAACCCTCGGTAAGGTTCGCTGTAGGACTTTGACAAGCGAAGCACAATTTCTGCCAAGTTGACCCGTGGCTTGTAGTGCAAAGGAACAGTGAAAAGGCCGTGGATATACCAGAAAGACGGCTGCCAGACCATTATTTTATTGACATTGTGTGTGTTCCGGACAGAAGCCGCCAGCTCATGTCGTCCCCCAGTAGCCGCTTATATTTTGAGCGACTCCTGTGACTTTTCGGGGTCCGACGATGAGCTCAGATGGCGTGTCTAGGATGTTAGCTGGTATTTCTAGTCTACGAGGACCCTCTGGTTTCGTCCTTCCGTATGCATGTCTTCTGGCGCATCGCGTATATATATATATATATTGCTAGTGGTCAGGAGTAGAGCTTCCTTGGCACTTTCCCATAGGTCCCTACTCGACATGCCCTGCCGATGCTGCAAGCATTACTCCTGTCCATCCCTCTGCGGCCGGGCCTTGATTGTTGATTTACTATTCAACGTCTACCTACTGGTTTTCCACAGCAATACGACGGCATGTTCCGGACGGGAGCACCTCCTGGGCGGTCAGCAGTGACAGGAGCACATAGATGTCAAGCATCTCCTGTGACTTTTGAGGGTCCGGCCATATAGCCAGGAGGCTCTCCATCGAGGACGTACCTGTCGGGTTCCAGGGTTGGTTACCTGGTGTGAGCATCCGAGGGCTCATGGTCTATCTTTCCACCACTCTGGTGGCCGCTGCCTTGTGTGGTGTGGATGTGACCCAAGGCAGCCAGCCCCCTTTCTAATGACCTGCCACAGGCACCAGTCTGTCCGCGGACAGAGGAGCGCGGGAAAACAAAAACAAAAGAAGAAGAAAAAAGGCGTGGACTGCGTGAACTCCCCAAGTTAAGTCCTGGGTGTGAAGGTGAGCCCCTTAATTTGGAGTGGTAGTGCGGCGATGAGGTATTGGCGATCGCGAAAAGTGTCGAGAAAAAGGGAGCGAGTCTACCCGGGCTGTTGTTGTTGTTGTTGTATTATTTTACGTCTACCTACTGTTATTTCGCAGTAATACGACGGCGTGTTCCGGACAGGAACTGCTGGTTGATGTCATCTTCCAGTAGCCTCTGGGCGGTCAGCGGTTGCAGGTTTGCTTAGATTTTGGGCGACTCCTATGACTTTTTATGGTCCGGCGCTTAGGCCAGGAGAGCTCTCGGTCCAGCATAGCCCTAGGGCGTGCCTGCGGGTTTCCAGGGTTGGGTACCTGGTGTTTTTGGTCTGCGACGACCGCGTGTGAACTAGTCTAAAAGGCCGCCGGCTTTCGGCACGGGGGGTAGGCCCCGGCGGAGTACAGCGGTGCGTCTACCCGGGCCGACGCTCCGGCCCGAATCCCGTATTTTCATATTCCGTACTATTGGCCAATTTAGTATTGCCGTTGGGGCGGTGGCGCAGTTGGGAGCGCGTTAGACTGAAGCTGCAAACTTCAGCCACTATCTGGCATCAGAAGTATATCTAAAGGTCACCGGTTCGATCCCGGTTCACCCCATAATAGCTTTTTTTATATTTTTTTATATAGGGCTCTCCTCGACGTGACAAACCCTAAAGTACGCCTTTTTTTTTTCACATTCCTATCGCAATGTCGCCAGCTGCATGGTCACTTACGCCTGGCTAGTTGCTTGCATCATACAAGACTTGTTAAATCCTACCTCCGGTCTCTACGCTAAGCTTTGTCTTTGTCCTGGCCTTTGCCTTTTACCATCCATTCATATTCCACCTTATCTCCATGAAACCAGCGTTGGACACCGCCTCGTGCATACCTAGCAGGTAGCGGATAAACACTTAACCCTTTACCTCGATGCCAAAATCTGGTTATAAATCAGCAAAACTGCCCCCTTCTTGTTGAACGCTTTCCTTTTAGGCTATGTCGCTTGGAAAGGACTGAAATTTAGCAAAGACAGATAGATCCCTTATACTATTCCCAGCATCCCCTTCCCTCCGCTCGCTCCGTGATCTTCCAGACCTCCCAACCCATTAAACCCTGGGTGCGATGGAGGAGGCTGGTTAAACGAGAAAGCCTTTTGACGCGTCTAGACATGGATATAAAAATGGGGTCATACAGACATTTACGCGTGGCTATTGGCTGTCGCGTCACTACCAACCTTCTGGATTAAACTGTTGACAGAAAGACGGGTGGCGGGGCAACAGGATGTGCCTGTATGTGCTGTAGTGTGTACCTGTAATGCACCTGCCTGGACCTGAGACGGGGCTTGTACCTGGTTTCCTGAGTAAGGCGGGAAGAAATAAAAAAATTCTCCTGGCTGGTGATGCGGCCATAGCAATAAAAAGCAGAGCGTAGTATTTCCTTTCCACTCTTGAGCGTGAATGCTTGGGTGTTTCTTACTTGCTTTTTGTATATCCATATACTCTTTATTTCTTACTGTTCTTGGTTCGTGAGATTCTGTTGTCCGTGCCTGTCTTTGCATTGTATAATCCCTCCCTCCTTCTTTCTCTCTCTATCTTTCCCTCTCTCACTCCCCCCCCTCTCAAGGTACGTTAGCCGCCCGCCGCTGGAATCTATCAAACATCTTGCATGGGAATGGAACAGGAACACAACGTGCTGACCGCTTCCCTAACAGCTTCCATTCAAACGACTCGTACCGTACCGCGCCAAAGAAAGAATAAAGAATAAAGAAGAAAAGAAACTCTCTACCTCTCTATATTCCATACCGCCCTTTACCGAAGCGTTTTCTTCTTTTCTTGTCTTTATTCTCATCTCAACCTCCACCAGTTTCCCTATTTATCATTATTCTGCAAAATCGCCCAACATGAAGCCCAATGACGCCATCGCTGTTATTGTTATCATCCTGTTCATACTGCTTGTAGCTATTGGCTTCGGAATTTGGCGCTTTGTGCATAGTACCCGTCGCGAACATTCCAACTCTGCCATGTCAGAATCGTCCTCGTCTTCGTCATCCCGTGAAAGTAGCGCCGAAGGAAGCCATGCTTGAGCTCAAGGGCCAACTTCGAATTTGCCTAGGAAGGCAGTCGCAATCAAGGGCACCATCTATACGCCCATGTGGTCAACCAACTTGGACTGGGCCCCTAAACTACCTCAGCCATGCGAACGAACGCCTAGCGTCTGGCCTTTTATCATCCAATTTCTTTTTGTATATTTGTTCTTGCTGATCTTTTTCTTGCTTGGGTGTCCTGGATACTTGGTTTCGGATATTTGCTGCTTGTCTTTTTTTTTTCTTTTTTTTCGCGTGTTTGGGTATCTTGGGTTTTGTGCCTTTCTTTGGAATGATGTCTCTGGATAACTAGTTATGAGTTACGACATCATCGTGCTGAAGTGGATAAGAATGAACTGAATGAAACGGGCACAAAGGAGACGAGAGCATTGCTTATTTTGCATTGGCTGTGATTATAGTGTTCCCATGTGAGGAGGCCATTATGTGTGGGATTATTATCAGGATATATAGACAACGAAATACAAACATATATGTTTCTATGCCACGCGCTCTTTGACAAAGCTGCATGTTGCTGGGGCTAGCCAGAGACGGAGCAGCAGGTGGTAGTGCAGGCAGAAGCCTTGAGTCACTTTTATTGTCGAGGACGTGATCAGTTTCTAGCGTGTAGAGGGGCAGGACCATTCTTCGATAGTGAGGACGTGGAACAACACAATGGTTGGTTGCATGGCGGAATACTTAGACTCACTCTCTCTGCTTGAGGTTTTATTCTTCTTGAAGAAGCCATACATACAAAGCCTAAGCAACTAGACTAGGCATAGGCCGACATGCGGTGATGATGCCACAAGAGACTGTTCTAAGTGAGTAAAGGCGGCTATGTTAACCGTCGCAAGTATAGAGCTTATATAAGAAGTATTTCCTGCCTTTTCGGGCCTTAATTCTGACCGCCTTTGGTAATAAGAAAATCCGCCTAATAAAATGGCAAATACGACTCTCATTTTAGACAATGACGTTTGCAACAAATATATACTCTATGTAACGGACCTTTCCAGGTTATACGGGGCCAAAGCTACTCGAGCTTGAGTTCATGCAATGTCTACTGGAACTACTAATACCAAACGGTGCCGGGCTGACTACCGGCCTGTAGGAAGGTAGTAGTAGTGACGTAAAGAGTTATACTTATAGCGGTAGGTGAGCCCGCTAAAAATATGTTGCAAGAAAAAGAAAAGCTGCTGAGCACGAAGTCAGTTGGCGTCGTTAGATCTTTGGTGTT
Source organism: Ceratocystis destructans (assembly GCA_038407095.1). NCBI lineage: Eukaryota > Fungi > Ascomycota > Sordariomycetes > Microascales > Ceratocystidaceae > Ceratocystis > Ceratocystis destructans. The sequence continues at coordinate 10,084 of JAXASZ010000552.1, forward strand.
TGGGCGTTTTTCTGGCATTTGTTAAATTCAAGCTAAGCTTACGGACTCAGGAGATCGGTGCCAGCTTAGTTTGTGTTAATTAACGTTTACCTACTGGGTTTCCACAGCAATACGACGGCATGTTCTGGACGGGAGCATCTGCCAGTCCTTTAGCAGTGGCAGGGTCGCATAGATATCAAGTATCTCATGACTTTTTAGGATCCGGAAATATGGTCAAGAGACTCTATCTAGTGTGACCCGAGGACGTACCTATCTGCTGGGTTCCAGGGTTGATTTGAATATATTCAATGTCTACTGGAATCACCAAGATCAAACGCCGCCAAAAAGAGTTGCTCCCACCAACCGAAGTGGAACCGGTTTAGGAGTGCCGGTTTACCACAGGGTACAGGACATGAGGTTTCTTACAGTTATCTCGGCCTGAAGGGGGTGGCGAGACCAAAAAGTTAACTCGCGATGTTATTGTGCGACAACGACAGGATTCGAACCTGTGAGGGCGAACCCATATGATTTCTAGTCATACCCTTTAACCACTCAGGCACGTTGCCATTATCATGAGAAACGACATGAAAATCGAGTCATATTTTAGTATATAAAGACTTGTGAAGTTCTGGCGTCGTTTGATCCTAGTGATTCCAGTAGACGATAAATATATTCAAATCAAAATCTTGTGAAGTTCGGGAGCAAGTCGCATGTGAAATAACAGTAGGTAGACGTTAATCAATACAATAAGGAGCAAGTCGCAACCCTCGGAAGGTCCATACATGCCGCCCCGAAAGTGGCTCAGTAAGGAGGAGGAAACAAAGCGACACCAGGCAGAGCTAGAGATTACCTTACCAGGGACGCTTGTTGCCTACTCCGATGGATAAAAAAACGCAAGTGGTGGCACGGGCGCGGGATGTACTATCATCGATGACGGAGCGACCCAGGAAGAGGACCACACAGCTCTGGGAAAGTGGATGGAAGTTGCAGACGCGGAGGCAGTTGGTACCCTCGAAGCAACGAAGCGAGCAATAGCTCGTGAAGGGGCCGAGGAAATCTGGCTGTGCCTAGATAACAGAGGAATTGTGGACCGCCTCCGCAACACAGCAACTAAAAACAGCACGTCACAGGAAGCGATGGACGAGACAAGACGACTCCTGAAAGCCTGGGCAGACAAGACACCCGGAAGGCGTGCCAGAGTGCTATGGGTCCCAGGACAGAGCTGGGCCACATTCTCGCCGCCAGAACCGGCGATGGAGACTTTGACAAGTACCATGAGCGATGGGGACACAACTGCCCATTGGGATGCAGGGCTTGCAACCATCCCAAGGAACGGGGCCACTGGTGGACGTGCAAGGCACTGCCTAGACCATGGAGCCAACGGTTTGCGGACAAGCTACTGAAAAACACGAAAGCGACAAGTCACGTCGCCAGCGTGCTACGCTGAGCCTGGGTTTTATCCAGGAGAAGGAGCAACCAGAGCCCGACCTAAACTCACCGGAAACCACGGAGGCTGCCCCCCCCCCCCCAAGAAACGTGGAGAGGCAGGTCACTACCGCCGCATTCCACAGGGGACCGTCCTAGACAAAGGCAGCCCAGGATGACACAACCAAATTCGTGACAGAATGACCAACAGCTACGAAGAGGACGAAGAGGATGAAGAGGAGCGGGACGGAAGGGTGGAGAGAACGGGGGAGGTTAGAAGATACTTTTGCAGGATCAGAAGGAGATGTCGAGGAGGGCTTCACGTGAGGATGCCTAGGAAGCCCTACTACCGGCCACCAGAAAAGAAAAGGGAAAAAATTATATAGATACTATGCGGCAACAGTCATGCATACGAAAGGACAACACCGCTGTATTCCGCCGGGGCCTATCCCCCGTGCCGAAAGCCGGCGGCCTTTTAGACTAGTTTACACGCGGTCGTCGCAGACCAAAAACACCAGGTACCCAACCCTGGAAACCCGCAGGCACGCCCTAGGGCTATGCTGGACCGAGAGCTCTCCTGGCCTAAGCGCCGGACCCTGAAAAAGTCATAGGAATCGCTCAAAGTCTAAGCAAACCTGCAACCGCTGAGCTGACCGCCCAGATGCTACTGGGAGATGACATCAACCAGCAGTTTCTGTCTGGAACACGCCGTTGTATTACTGCGAAATAACAGTAGGTAGACGTAGAATAATAAAATAACAATAACAATAAAGAGCAATACGGTGGGATCACCAATCTCACCGGTGCTGTATATGCTCTTTATGGCACCGCTCTACAAATAGCTTCCCCTATTACTGGGACACGCTGATGACGGAGCTATGGTGGTTAGTGGCCGAGATTTCGCGGAATGCAGAAGTGCAATCGAAGTCATCATGAAGGAAGTGATAGAGTGAACCACGCTCAACGGACTGGAAATAGACCAGGGAAAGTCAACTCTCCTGCACATCAAGGACAGAAGGAGAGTTACGGGAAACCCGTCTGTAACCGTGGGGGATCTAGACACGTACGAGCCAACCTCGCCAAAGGAATCTATGAGGTGGCTCGGTCTGCACTTGGACCCTAAACTTCTCTTTGACAAGCACATTGCGAAGGTCATCGTAAGTATAAACCGTCTGTCCAGCGCTTTGAGATATCTAGCCGGCTGCTATAAAGGGGCAGACACCAAGGGCATGCTCACAGCGGTCCGCACATGCGCCCTAAGAAAAGCACTCTTTGCGGCGAGCACTTGGTCTGGGCTGGAGAAAACGAAAGAGTCATCCGAAAAGTTGAACATCCCTAAGGAAATGTCTTCGAGCAGTCCTCCCCATGTACCATACGACACCAAGGCAGTGCCTGCACCACGCAGCAAGTATCCCTCACTTCGAACTCCTTGTTGGGGATGGGAAAATGAGAGAAGTAAAACGGTGGTACACACTTGATGATAGGCACATTCTGAGAGGACCTAATTTCAATCCGGTGGTGGAGAGGCTACGTAAGCTTCTGCCAGCGAAAATGGAGAAACACGCCAGGTTGAGATCACTCTCGGAAGGACTAGACATGCCGTCTGTAAAGTGGCTTAGCAAGGAGGAGGAAACAAAGCGACACCAGGCAGAGGTAGAGAATAGCCTGCCCGGGAAGCTCGCTGCCTACTCCGATGGATCAAAAGACGCAAGTGGCGGCACGGGCGCGGGATGTACTATAATCGATGACGGAGCTATCCAGGAAGAAGATCATACGGCTCTGGGAAAATGGATGGAAGTAAGCTAGCGACAACTTACGAAGGAGCTGGGGAAATCTAGCCGTGTCTGGATAGCATAGGAAGCGTGGGCTGGCTTTGCAATGCAGCCGCCCAAAACAGCACATCACAGAAATGAGTGGATGAGACAAGACGAATCCTGAAAGCATGGGCAGATAAGACACCTGGAAGGCTTGCCTGAGTGCTATGGATTCCAGAACACATGAACATACAAGGCAGCGAGCTAGTCGATGCCCAGGCGAAGCTAGGGTGCCAAGAACTAGCAAAAAAACACCTCATGTTAGGAAACCAGCCCGTCGCTGTTCGCTATTTGGCTTTGATTCAAGGAATTTTGTGTTTGGAGGTATCGACATTTCCACAGACATTTGATAAACGAGGTCAAGGAGATGTCAAGGACATGACGATAGCTGTGTATTTAACGCACCCATGCGGGGTCACGGGATGTAGATGTGAGAAAGTCCAGCAGGTCATGTCTCTTCAGAGTTTATAAGAATAGAAAGTTCTCCTGAAGCTTCAACGATATGATATCCATGTTCTAAACTCAATAGAAAATGAATACGCCACCCAATACAATCATCCAAAGACCATGCCAGCTTTAATAAGAAAACTAATACACGATGATGTGGGCTTTACGACAGGCCCCTTCACGTTCCATATCTGCCTGTAACTAGGGATAATTAGCGACAACGTGAGAGATGAAGTGACATTTAGGTTCTAGATCATATAGAAAAGTCTTCTAGCTATTTCCAAGGACCATGTTTCCATTCCCTTGGGTGAAGGCTACATTCTATTGTATCTTGTCTCTTTTCCCCATCCTTTACTACGATACATGAGGGTGCCTGATTCCTTGTGTCATATACAAAGTTTTTCTCAACATGGCTTACTCTTTTCTTATGTGGCTTTTTCTACGAGAGGATAGGGAGGGGCTATCCGCCTTCGAAATCACTTTCTTTCGTTCTCAACAGTTTGAAACATCACGTCAGAACGCAGCTATGTCGACGTGCAACACAGGTGCAAGATCACACAGCTATAATGCCATGTGGTCCCATGTATGAAATCGTTGTAGCCGAAGTCCGCAACATAAGAAATTCTCGACGCGGAGCTTCACAATGAAAAAGAACAAATGGCAAATGCTAGTGGATATCATTGATATATATAGTGCACTCGCCCAGAGGCGGTATAGAGCACTTTTCCCGGTGTCCTCCAAGATGTGAGTAGAGATAGTGAAGCACCGTTGCTAGGTATCTGGTGAGTTTTATTAGCCCAATAGTTGCAGCCAGGCTCACGGCGGAGCAAGAGCTGTATCTGTATGGTCATTTGTAGGCATCTGGTAGAGGTACTCGCTTGCGATAGAATAGATACCCACATATGCTTGTGATTGTCTTTGGGGTTTAAAGCTTTTGAAGGTAGAGTCTAGTCTGTTTCTTGGCGATGTTGATCTCTGACTATCCGGGGCTCGTTGCTGACAGATAGTTGGCCGCTGGCAATGAATAGTTTATGGATGAGATAAGCCAGGGGCTCACATGGGGCGAGTTTTAATTGTGCTATGGTAATAAACCAACAACCATGTAGCGATTTACACAGCAGGCTAGAGCAGGGAGGGGAGAACCTCTTGAGCATGCTTCTCCTGGGCAGTCCACTTGCTACCTTGACTAGATGCGCTATTTCGACCCCCTCCTATGATATTGGTGGGCTTTCCTCTTGTCACTTTCTCCCAAGCGAGCAGAGGTGATATGACGTATCTAAGTGTTGTTCACGGATAGCCCTCAGCTAGGACCTCTTTAGTTTAAATAGCCATCCATCCCGTAGTCTTATGGCGGGACCGACTTGCCCCTCTCTCGCAAGGTATATATATGTGTAATAGTTATCTTTTTTAGAGTTCTGACTTGCTTCGGCTGGGCTGGGCTGGGTTGAGAATGAGTTGAGGATTACGAGTCCAAGCCTGGATCTTGTCAGGTAATGAAGACACTGAAAAAATGTAGAGGCTGACTTTGGGCTGTTATAGGAAAGCCAGCCATACCACAGTAGTAGTTAACAGGGACATCGGCCAATAGTGCTTGGATGTTAAAGTGCAGGGCTCAGCGGTCTTGTCAAGTTTCATCGTATAAACGAAAGCAAAGCAGTCGTCCAAAAAAAAAAACTTCCCTTTTACAACAACAGGAAAAGGAGGTAACCCTAAGGAACCCTTAAAAATTCACACGAAAAAAACGGAAAAACCCAGACGCATGACACTGGACGTCATGTCCATGTTGACAAAGAGCCTCGAGGCGCAAGAGCGCGCCTTCGAGGCACGAAGGGGAATCATCAGCAGGATGATCATCCCCCTGATGGAGAAACTGGAGGCGCAGGCGGAG
>JAXASZ010000436.1:0-15516 GCA_038407095.1 Ceratocystis destructans
CTCCAGGACAAGAACGTTGTTGGATTTAGGCCAAAACACGAGAGAGCATGAAGGAGCTTTCTCGTCTCTTTCTTGGTCTCCTGCTCTCCACCCCTCCTTCGTCTTCCCCATCTCCTCCTCCTCCTCCCCCTCCTCCTCCCCCCCCCCCTCCCCCCCCTCCCCCCCCCCCCCCCCCTCCAAAGCTAAATAAACAATAAACAATGGACCCATAAATACCCGAAGTACTAATATTGCTTGGCATAACAACATCTGACGTCAGTTAACCCTAAGTTCATTTCAGGGCTGCCAACATTGTACAGTGTGTACTGCGTACGCTACATGAATCGTGCTGATTGATGTTTAACAACAAAGCTATGTATAAATCATGGCTTCCTATATACAAAGCCACCTTTCAGGCCCTCCACGCATTGTCAATTTGTTTTCTTGTGACCTATAGTTGAAGAAGAAAGAAAAGGGTTAGCAATACTCTATAACCAACACAAGTCACAGCTAGACAAAAGTCACTTACTAAAGGCTTGAGAGCAATTACGCCGCCAAATAATGCTAGGCATGTGCCAACAAGAGACACACGATCAAAGCCTCTCCCCAAAACGTCAAATTGCATCGATGGCGACAAGCGCGTCGAGAAAAGATCTACGCCATATGACACCAACAAACTGGTGCTTTCCATGTTCGTCGGGATTGACAATATGCCTGTGATACCAATAACGTCACGTACGTGGCTCAGTGTTGTCTTGGGGTCTAGCTCGACATTAGCCGTGTACCGCGGCAGCGATTCAGCCTCGAACTCGTCCTTGCTTGGGTCGCGGCCAACTGGGCGTCGGGGATCAAACATCTCACGCGGCAGACCAAACACTGAGTGAAGATCAGGTGCATAAGCTAGAATCTGACGGCGTGTAATTCCTTGACGTGTCTGACTTACAGCAAGGGCTGTGATGGGTGTGGAAATAATGTAGGCTTGGGAGACGGCATGAGGCAGGCCAACGGTGTTGGGTACTTCGTAAGGCGAGAGCATAGACGCTTCTTCCGACGTACCAAGCGGGCCCCTGTCATTAGTCTTGTTGGACTCGTAAAGATCAGTCATCACAAGGTGGACGCCGTTGAGAACGCGGCCACTCCCGTCCTGGACGACATACTTGGCAAAAAAGGTACACGCGACCCAGTTTTCCGACAAGACACAGTCAAACTCTTTGTTAACATCAACACCCTTGTGTGTAGACGAAAATAGAACCTGGCCCGAAATGGTATCAACAAGGGAATTTATAAGGATAGACTCCTCGCTGTTGGTCAGCGTAATAAGAACAGCGTTTTTGTTCAGGTACTTGTACAGCACAGACCTATCACCAAGCACCCTTCCAATTGACGCAACGGGGTCATGTGCATCACGGTGAGAGACCTTGGCAATAGTAAACCCGGGGGGGGGGAGAAACGACCAAATAACATGGGAAGAGCCGCCATCTGTGTATTTGACACCTTTAACGTCGTTCTCGAAGCCACGGACGACAATGGTCTCATTAAGCACCTTAGACGGAGCAAGGTCAGGTAAAACGCCGCCCTCGAGGACCGGCAAAACCCAAGCCTCTCCATTGCCATGCATAAAGACACTACCTTGTACCCGTCCTGGCTGGCCAACAGCACTGCTATCGGCAACCGAGCCATCTACAGTGCTAAGAGTGAATGAGACACCAGTAGCATCCATAACGGTTACTATATGGCGAGTGTCATCAGCGTAAAGGCCAATCACATCCCATGTCTGTCCAGGTGCATACGGAACAACCTGGCGAGTCCACATGACGCGACCTCTGGATCCAGTATCTAGCGCATACACGCGTCCACGGCTGGTAGCAACAATGAGAATCTTGTGAAAGCCAAAAGAATCGCGGGTGCCCGGGGCAACGGAGGGCTTGCCGTATACTGCACTTATCAATTTATCAGGAAGACTTTGCAAGTACGCAGGGAGATGCTGTAGGTCCTCAAGGTGGCGAGTGGCGCGGTGCATGTAGGCAGCGACGGGGTTAGTGTGCGCTTCTTGGTCGAGGACTTTGGCGATATTTTCGTCCTCAGGGATGTTGGCAAAAGCAGCCGCTACAGTAGAGCTCAAACCTTCAACCCTTGACCAAGCCTCCTGGCCGTCATTCAGTAGGAGCCATTCATGGTTGGAAGATACGCCCGCAACACTAAGGTTGAATCCGGAAGAGCTCTTGATCACTTCGGATATAGAGTCAACAATAACCTTGTTATCCTTGACCACTAAGGGCCACTCGAACACCGCAGATGAGCTCTCCCAACTAAATAGGGCCACTTTATCGGTCGTCGCCATCACGAAATAGGACTCATCTCCAACTGCTGCGGCAGAGAAAATCGACACGCCAGAAGTGCTAGGGAGTGTGTAAGCCTTGGTAACAGAGGAACTTCCAATCTCATACACCTGGGCTTCTTTTTCAGTCTTGGAATCAACAAGAATGTGAGTCTTGGAGCTAGTAGAGGCGGATCCACGGATGTTAACCTGCGATGCGCCGCCAGGAAGCGAAATCTCAGCCTTTGAACTGCTTCCAAGGGTGTTGACATAGATGACACCCTCCATGTCATGGCTCCAAACCATAATAGGCTGAGTCGAGCTTCCACCTGCAAACAGAATGCGGGGCACTTGGTTAGACTTTGAAAAGGCGATTTCAGGGGAAATGGAATTCGAAGAGACATCGACTGGGATGACGCTGATGCCTGACTTAGAGAAGCCTATCACAAACAGCTTGTCGGTGCTTATCACAAGCTTTTGGGCGTTGAGGCCTTCATCCAAATGTGTGCTCCATACTAGAGATCCGTCAAGAGAATTTAATCTGGACACAACGCACGACGTCCGGCTTTTTGACAGAGCAAAAACATCTTTGCGGCCATCAACAGCTATGCTTGCGATGGCAATGTCTAACACGCTTCCATCAGCTTCGCGAGTCCAAATATTTCTTCCATGAAAAGCACTCCATGTCTGCACTTTGGATCCATAGGCAGAGACAACACTAGCCTCTCCAGGTGAAGGCTTGAGCAGCCCATTGCTCTCAATGCCGTCTTGTGCAAGATACTGTCTCCAAAGGACTGAGCCATCAGATGGTAGCAAGGCACCCAGCACGCCGACGTCACTGACAGTGTATAGCAGGGTTCTGTTGGCCTCGGCCGTTGGCTTGTGGAAAAATGTTGATTCGGGTTTTGGCAGCCCAATCAGGTTATAGTGGAAATCTATGTTGCCGACTTCGTCCACAAATATACTGCTAGCAAGTTGTGGTAGAGTAGCCAGCGCCCAGATTGGCGCCGACAAGAAAGATATACGCATCGTGGTCTATTTCTATCCTATGGAGTATGGGACGCGGATAGTGTCGAGTCGGGAGTACTTGTGACGAAGCAATTGCAATTCGGGCAGGCCAAACACTGAGACACAAGGTATTGGCTCAGGGAAAAACAGAAATAGAGATGGAGAATCTTGCGCGGTGGTGAACCGGCTGTGTAGCATGTGAAGAAGAAGCTTGGTTTAAGCGTTTGTAGGTGGTTCGCATAGTGACCGTTCCAACCTACCTGTTGGTTTGCTTACCACTAGAGCTTCCAATGCCAGATTGCTCTGAGCTTATTAGCGGGGCCCTTGTCGGTGAGATGGAAGGTATGTGGCGTAATGTGGCGTAATGTGGCGGGATAGGTGAGGTGTAGCAAACTCACTCACCTTACAGAACAGGTATGTGGATCTCCAATGCTAAGTTTTCATTCCTAATCTATACCTGAGTAAAAACAAAGAGTGCTAAGGTAGCAAGCACCATAACCTTCTAGCCATGTCAAAGCCGAAGACATTTACATGCTGTCAAAATGGCAGCAAAAGCCCTCTTTAACGTAGTCTTGCAATTAAGAGGCAGTATTCGGGCATGTCGTTTTCATGCTCCATCTCCTTTTGCTCTTGTCAAACTATCCATCATACAAGATATGCTACAGTACAGTAGCATTACTCCTAGCTAACTACACAAGAACTCTTGATACTCCGGGGCGCTTTTCATTAAAAGACAGTAGGGTTAGAAGGGTTATAATTTTATTCTCACCATCCATCTAGATGTGGCGCTCTATGTGGCGTTGCTCGCTCCCAAATGAACACGAAACCCCAAGCCACTTGATTAAAGGACGCGTTCTGGATGCAATGTCGTCTTATCTGATCTTTCATTAAACTCCTGCAGAGACACATGGGTCAGGCTCGTCCCGGCTAGTCCATGCATGTCTTTTTTCCCCTTTTGGCCCTGTCTGGAGGCGTAATAGACGTAAGAGGAAAAAAAAAGCCCCCCCCAATGACGATATTCCAAGCCAAACGCGTCTTATAGTGATTGGGGGAAAATCAATGGAGGGGCTGCTTGGTATAAGAACCCCAGAAGCTGGCCGCCCAATTTTTTCACTGGAAATTTAACACTCTTTACATTCGTTTGCTCTCTTAAATTGAAAGACGCACTGTATTATTTTATTGGCTCTTGTAAACTAGCTCTTTGCGATACATACTTATTATACTGAGCTTTGCAAGCCTTCGGTCTCGTAAGCTACCGCAAAGAAGAAAACTCAGTGACGCAAACATAGGCCGCCAGTATTTTGTTTTTCTGTTTTGGAGATCACACCATTGCCCAACATGCCTGAAGAGCCGACTCTTCCACCACTTCCGCCCATCGACAAGAACGATCTTTACACTCAAACACCCATACGCGACCCCCGCAAACGCGCCTTGCAACGCTCTGAATGTTATTCACCCAGTTTTGCCACCTCCAGCGACCCGGCTATATTTTCCAGCGATGACGATCCGTCTCTAGAAAACTACGAGCCGTCTAGTGAGCGGCGCAAGCGACGTCTTGTTGGCTCGTGGTACGAGCACAATGTGGCTGTTCCATCCTCATCCGACTCAACATTTGCTGATGAAACGGTGTTGCAAAAGCCTGTGCGCCCGGTTGCCCGTCGTATCTTCACCAAGAATTTTGACAGCGGTGTTTATCTTGGTAGTGACGGAATGACTACGGATGACGACTCACTTGCTATGCCACCTCCCCCACCTCCTATAAGGTCCCGGAGGCTTACTACGGGCCTGGGCTGTCAGCTATCAGAGGAACAACTCCAAGCACGGCGCATAGTTGAGAGATGTGTTCAAGACAGTGATGAGATGGTCGATTTATCGTAAGTTAATTCCTTGTTTTCACGTTCTCGGTTTCTACCCCTTGAAGAGTGGAACGGACGCATGACAAATGCAGACATGTGAGCACTGGTCTAACCTTTCATGTCTCACTTATGTAGGCTTCTTTCCTTGAAATCCCTCGACAACGATTCTCTCGCACCACTTAACAACCTGACATATATTCCTACCGTCGTTGATGGTGCGCCTTTCGAGCCTCGAGAACCCAGGATCAAACTTCTACTATCCAATAACCGTCTACAAAGTATGCCTGGAGCGCTCATTGACATTAAAAACATTACATACCTCAGTCTACGGGCAAATAAGCTGAGCGAATTGCCGCCAAGCATTGGAAAGATGGAGAATGTCGAAATCTTGAATCTCGCTTCAAATAATCTTCGTTACCTTCCAAGGTCATTGCTTAAACTTTTAGGGCCTAGTGGAAAACTCAAGAACTTGCTTCTGCACCCAAACCCTCTTATCCAACCAGAAACGTTATTTACGCGATCTTTGCTAGACATAGACCAGATTCAAGAAAAGTGCACTGGCATGGCAGCATTCTACCTTGATCGATCTGCCACTCAGTTTCTCTCCACTTCCGGCCATATTTGCTCGAAAACAACAATTCCTCTTTTGCCCACTGTTAATACGATCCCTTGTACCGGTGAAGCGCTCGATGCCGCAACGCCTTTTGACGCTGGTCCGGGGAGCAACGTTGCTAGTCTAGTCGAGTTAGTGCTACGACAATGCTACAATAGCTCCTATCTGCGTGATCTGCCCAAGTATGTTAAAGGCCATGAGTTTCAGGGCATCCGCAAGCTGCTTGAGTCAACACAAGAGTTGTATAACTTGCGTGGAAACGCATGTGCATCCTGCGAAAAGCTATTCATAAAGCCCGCAACACAATGGATTGAGTGGTGGGCCATTACACGCCTGCAGATTAGCGACGCTGTTTCGCAGACGGGTAGTATTGAGGTCAATAAACCCACAATATCGCTCATTGACGAGAATGGTAGTATTTCTGTTCCATTCTTGGCTGAGGGTTGCACTTGGAAGTGCAAGCCTAGGCCAATTCCTCAGAGCACGTCATTTGCAACTCTGTAGAGAATTTCCATACCCCATGCTTTCATATTCTCTGTATATATGTATATATTTTCATGTCGGAGCTCTTTGGTGTTGGTTGGCTAGGTTGGTAGGCGTTGGTTGGTTTGCATATTTTTTTCATGGTCCTGACGAACCCTTTAGGGGTCTATCAGAGTATGCGCTTGCCTTTTTTTTCTTTTTCTTTTTGGTATAATAGTTACCGGCGGGCTGTTAGTTGTATTGTCCTTTATAGTGTATTATATATATGGGATGACGGAGTTTTGTCAATTTCTCTTGATTGACTGTAGCGTGTATTTTTTTTTTTTGGCTCTCTAGTCCCAGTTGTCGTCGCTATCACTGTCGTCACCCTTTTTGATGTTTGATGTCCTGATGGTCTTGCAAAAGTATCTATCATCCTCCGCCTCTTCAGCATCTCTGCGGCGTTTGATAACACGCATGTCGGTGTCCGCCACTGCACCCGTTTCGACTAGTAGGTTATCAATGAACGTCATGTTTACCCTGCGACCGCCGACAGTTGCCAATGTAACAATCTGCTTGGCGATATCACCGTTCTTGTAGACCAGGATTGTGGGGCAGTTCACTTCGGGGTAGTTTTCTATGGCCTTCGCCGCTTGCATCTCACAGAACTTGACGTCTGCATATTCGGCAGCGGCTTTGCGCCACAACTCACCCAACACACGAGACTCAACATTGGAACCTGTTGATGATGTGAGGTTGACAAACACTGGGCCCTTGGCAGAGGCTTCAGTAACCTCTCTAGAGTATTCGGGTTTTGAAATAGGGTATACGGTGCCGTGGGCAGACTTCTTTTGCAGCGCTGCTATCTCTTGCATGCGCTTTTGTCGATATATTTCAATAAACTCATCGTCTTCCTCCTCCTCTAATTCATCAAGTTCATCTATTTCCTTGCCTTCCAGACGGTTCTCATGAGCAAGCTTCCGTGCTTCCAGCATGGCTTCTTCGATCATAGGTGTGGGACTTGGGGGCTTCTCGGGGATAATCTTATGCTGTCTTAGAATGTCGTTCCTAGGCGGATAGATAGCTATTAGTATATGCATAAATTTTATTAGTGTGCTGGATATTCATTACCATTCTGTGTCAGCGTCGGGATCGTCGATCGGGACAGCTATCCGTTGGTCCATAGGGGCAGCCATTGTAGGATAATTTTATGTTTGATTGGGTGTTGTAGGGGGTGGAAAACTGATATGCGTGCTATAACGCATCAAGACGCGATGCGATATTGGGAGTAAGGCGAACTGAGCTGTAGCTTTTTGCTAGTAAGCTCTGGGCCATTAGGTTTGCTGCCACATCTCGTAGATAACTGCCCCTCCATCAGGATAAGCTTGTAGCGCGCGACGGCTCCGTAATTCCGTTAGAATATAGGCCTGTCTTGCTTGCGTCATTGTCAGGGGTGCGTTTAAACGATTATCTACCGACGGAGCCCCACTGACTTCCTGGATGGCTCCCAACTGCTCTCAAATTTGCCCAGAGGGGTCCTCTCACGTGACTGTAGCCCTACATTTTCACTAGAGCTGGCAAAATGTGGCTGCAGTCGTGGGGCTAGGCTGCAAAAGGTAAAGGATGAGTTGCCCTCTCCACATTTTTGCGCTGACAATTCTCTGCAAATCCCATCGCCTTGTGCCCTCCGAAATCTGCTTCGAGTGCAGCGAAAGAAGTCATATCCACCTCTTACGACTCCATCAATTCCCCTTCCCTTCTATCCAAATCGTCAGTTAACCGCTCGACAAAAAAGACAAGATGGTAAGCGCAAAAGATGCCTCACGACTTCGCCACGACCTCTAAATCATCGTTTACGACATCATTGCCAGCCTTGGATAATCGAAGCTGCCGTTCTATTACATCGACACGATAACATCCCGGTTTCTTCTATATTTGATTGGGGAGACTCTCGGTCGTATTGTTAGATTGATGAACTCCTGATTCTCGACTACATGCTCTTTTCCCATTGCTCGATGCTGAAGAGTTAATGCATTGACCAAGATTAAGATGAGCCTGGGATGGCGTACATTGAAATGAATCAAGAACTGGACAACAAACGAACACTGTTGCTTGACTATCGGACGCTGGCATTTTGACGATTATGATGATTGAGGGGTCATGCGAGTTATTTTTTCCGTTTCATTGTACGGTTTTGCTAACTATGATAGGTTCTCGCTGTTGATCTCCTCAACCCCTCGGCTGCCTCTGAGGCCAAGAAGCACAAGCTCAAGGTACGACAGCCTTTTTCCCCCCGCGGCCTAAAATAGCGGACTATAAAGCCGTTGATTCGTATGACTGAATTGAGCACATGAATCTTGATCCGATGGATGTGCAACTTTTCTATTCCTGAGGAACTCTATGACGCTTTAGACTAGATGGAGTATTAACAAGAAATCCTTGCGCAGACCCTTGTGCCCGCCCCCCGCTCGTTCTTCATGGACGTCAAGTGCCCCGGCTGCTTCACCATCACCACCGTCTTCTCGCACGCTCAGACCGTTGTCATCTGCCAAGGATGCACCACTGTTCTGTGCCAGCCTACCGGTGGTAAGGCCAGATTAACCGAGGGCTGCTCTTTCCGCAGAAAGTAAACGTCTCAGCTGGTAGTTTCAATAGAACCAACAAAAAAAAAGGAATGATCGGCTTGGGCTCATGTTTTCTTTCTACATAATCTACCTCTCTGTCTTTTTTTTTTCACATCTTACTGGATCTTTTCTACTCAAATCGATCGGTGGTATAGGAAAAGCCCTCTCCGGCTTTTGATGACTCCTATTTTTTTCGTCATAAGAAAGCTTTTGTTTCCTGCGACTTTGTAGCGAGTGCGATATTACGGCATGAAGGTGGTCAATATCGATGGAAGGATGATGTTAACTATGCCCGCGTCACCGGCAGCATTGCCTCGTAAGAAGGGAAATAGCAGTCATATGTTCTATGGCAGCATTGACATCTACCCGTCTTCCATAGCCCAAAATAAGCCTCTCCTAGATTGGGGCTTCATTTGGGGTTCTTGTGTCGTTGTGTCAGTACATGTGAAAAATCACGGGAAAACAGCGAGTAGAGGGAGGGGGACACGGAGTTGGGACAGAATGATCCAGGCCAGACACGAAATCATAAATATACATAGAAGAGAATGGGTACATATGAGGGGAGTTTAGTGCCATAGAACAGAACAACAACGGGTCTTGAGCCACCAGACCAGCTTTAATACTTGTATTCAATTAGACATAGTTGTGATCATGTACGACGCTGTGTGCAACACCAAGAGCTTAGGCAGTCGAGAAAAACTTACTCCCACTAAACCCTAAGCAGACAGCAGCGTTGAGTAGTAGTCATCAACCGGCGGGCGGCTTTGCCATATCTACTTACTTATGCACCTCCCTCGCTCGCTCCCCCACTTCTAGTTGGAGATCTAGGCTACTCCAAGTTTGCCAGACCTCGGGCGATTCTGGTACGAGTTTCATGCCAGCTTTTTATCTCAAGGGCCATGAGTGGGCTAAGGGAAGGTGTGAAAAAAAGAGGAGCTTGAAAGTGAAGCAAACCATGACAAGAGTAAATAATATGATTGCCTGATTATTTATAGGGAGGTCAATAAAATGATTAAATTTACGTATCAAGAGCTTGCTGATTGGTTAACGCTTGCGTCTGTAAATAAACAAGACTATCAACAAAAGCAGCCGATGCATCATGTTCAAATTACTGTCTCCACATTTTCTGGGCTCTTTATTTGGCCTCCTCCCCCTTGGGAGCACTATCAACGCCGCAAACTGTTTTTTTTTATTAATGAATGACATCCCTTTTTTATTCTGGTGTTTTGACTTTCACGTTTTCTCCCCTCCTTTACTTCTAGTTGCACGAGACAGGTGAGCTCTAAATACGCTGTCTTTCTTCTGTCTTCCCATCCATGACTTAAGCACCTCAGCCCTATGATATAAGAGCGTACAACGTACGACATTCGACAAAAGAGTCTTCGAGCCTGCGTTATTTTGCCTTCTTTCTACTACGCCTGCTACTTTCTGCTATACCGTGCAGGGTCATCCGGATCTTTTTATTTCACGTCGTGCGGGTTGGTAGCCTTGTTACACAGATAAACACCCTCGTGCGATTATTAGGTAGACGAGCCGCTATCCATTCTGTCGGCAGTTTGCCTAATTCTTGATTCTTTAACCTCATTGCTTCTCCTCCATCTTACATTTAACTATTACCCATATTATATTATCCTGTCCGTCTACCTACCACTCACCATCTGGCTATCATGTCCCAGCCAAAAACAAAGCGTCAATTTGCAGGTGCTGCAAGGGATCCTTCGCAGCGGGAGATTACATCATTTTTCTCAACTACTGGCTGTGTGCAATCTCCTAGCACTGATACGGCCAATACCCCGGCCGTATCCTCGCATCAAGCTCGCGGAAGAGGCTCAGGTATTGGCCCCAAGCTTCCCGAGTCTGTACAGGCATCGCTGCTCAACGTAGGAATGCGCATACGCAAGTCTGTTCCCGAAGGCTACAAGACCACAGACAGCAGATATAAACCGTGGGCACAGTCACAAATGAACAATCAGTATGCAAAGACTGACGGATCTTTTGCCGGAAAATGTGCCGAGGTAAACGATGAATACAAGAATGGCACAAATCTCTGCACCACGCAGCCCCCACATACTGGCCTGATACCCTACTGTGGTGTGAATAAAATCGGTAATCTATCGACACAACCTGTGTCGTTTGAAGACAGAAAACCTGACAAGTCGGATGACATTCCGAGTCTCTCATGCTCGCAGGAGACTATTGACTCATATGACTCTGAAGACGAGCAGACCAAAGCCCATGCCCAGTTGCAGACTCGACTAGGAGAAAACGCCAGAAAGCGTTGTTTTGAGTCAGACGGCATAATTGATGATTCCGATGCTGCTTCATACGATGGATTTCCGCCCCAGGCGAAAGTCGAAGGAAACGATAGCATTACTGATGGTGCAAGTCGGTTTCGGGGCCCAGCAATCAATTTGGTATACACGGACCGAGTCATTGCTGTCCCTCGAAAGCCTCGTCAGAAGCCGGTAATTGTTCAGGATTTCGGCGAGGCAACTTTCCTGGATCTTGATGCCATGAAATAGGCATGTTTCTGTAGGCATCAGTAGGTATGGTAGTTGAATCTTGTTGGTGACTGGAGTTGAATGCTGGGCGGACGACTGAAAGCGCTGTCTACTCATGGCCTATTTTGCCTTTTTTTTTCTTGATTTCTTTTTCTTATCTGTTTCTTCAGTTCCTCCTGCGTGTCATTATAGGTCAGCTTGAACTTGTTCTTTTTTTTTGTATCATGGTTATTCTTCGGCGTTAAAATTTACTTCGTCCATTCATACCTAACCAATTCCTAATAATGTTCGCGCTCTCCGAGGAACGACGAAAGCGATATAGCACTAGCGCATGGGGTAATTGTGGTTGGTTGTATGCATCACACTACCATTCCAGGCAACGTGCACTTTAGTGATCGGCCACGTCTTGGGCTTTTTGTTTTTTTCTTGCTCCCATACTGACTTAATAGGAGTATCGATTATAATCTCATCGTATCTGAATGAGAGCTTATATGCAGTGAGCTGCATATAGAGTGGGACGGGGCAGAAGAAAAGAGGGGAGGAGATGAGAGGGGAGAGGGGGGGGGGGGGGGGGAGAAAGGCGGAAGACGATGTGCCAAGAGCTAAAGAAAAAATACAGGCGAAGAAAAAGAAACAAGGGCAGTAGGGAAAGAATATGTATTTATGTACGCCAGTGTTGCTAGCAGAAAACGGTGGGCCATCTCAAATACTTGGAAAAGGGTCCCGAAATTCTAGCAAATCACGCTGGCCGTAAATCTCACCAACCACAGTTAGAATCATGTTGAGAGTATGACGCATGTTGATGCGCGCACGTTGCTCTTTCTCAATGGCCAAAGCATCATCTTCGTCATTCCCATTCGTTTCGCCAATGCAGACGCCTTCTGCATCAACTAGGAGGGGACTGGCCATGTGATCAAGAATTTCAGGCTCTTTGACGTAGTCCGTCCCACTCCCATGCTCAATGGCAGAAATACGGGCAAGAAGACGAGACTTTGCAGCCTCAAGACTCTCCTGACTTGCCTGGGAATCTCCAACAGCCTGGCTTTCTTCGTCCGACATGTCCATGGACTCTCCGTCGAGTTCTCTTGGCTGTGGGATAGCGGCTGGACTGGGCGAGGAAACAGGGCAGAGATGCTCTGTGGAATCTTCTTTTTCCAGTGACGTATGGCTACTATTACGACCGGAATACGACGGCTCGTCTGTAGTAGTGTTGTGAATCAGGACTTCGTCACTATCGTTTACTTCCATCTCCACAAGTGGGTTCAAGTTGGCGTCAGACACTCCGACGGGGCTACGAATTCCTAAATCCGCATTTAAATCCACACCCAAGTCCACGCTAAAGTCCGTGCTACTTGCCAGTTCGTCTCGTAGAGCGGCCATCTCAGCCAGACTGCGGGTCATTAGCACAGCACGACGACCCAGATCTCGGATCCAGGCGATTTCAGTATGTTGCATCTGACCGGCATCAGGCAGACGGGCCAAAAGGGCCCAAATCCAACGAGCGGTGCGCTCGCGTACTTCATGGCCTCGACGCAGAAACTTCCCCCCCATAATGACACGCAGAATACGCAGCACGCCATCCTTCTCCATAGAGGCCAGCTGCGCGGGATGTGGATCAAAATCAAGCAAACGCCTATTCCAAACAATAAAAGTCGAGCTACGCGGACCAAAGGTCCCAACAAAGTGACCATGTGTCTTGGGCAGGGCCTCAACCAGATGTTTTGGGGCCGGACGATGTAAGACCTCACGTAGGGCATGAAAGCGATCAAGGATACTGGAGTAGTAGACATCGGAAAGGACCTGTTTGGGGTCGATTTCCGCATGTTGGTCCACGGCCAGGACAGCCGTGGGGGCAGCAGTATATGCACCATCCTCATAGTAGCCTCCGTACTCCTCGTCTTGGTGGCAATGGTCACCGTGTGCGTAATCCTTGTTATCTTCGGGAAAATATTGTCCCTCACTTCTGTCATTTTCATCGCCACCGACGAACCCAGCGGGTAATTGGGGTCCAATCTTGATTTTGGGAGCCACCAAAAGGTGGGGAATTCCACTGGCTTGGTGTCTAGAGGGTTCGGAATACAGCACATTAGTCTTTTTGTCATGGTGTAGCTATATGAGCCGCAGCTACCACGTACAAAAGGTACATGGATATATGTGGTGGGGTGATGGAGTGGTGGCGCTGAACAGCGCCCTAGGGCAGCAGGTATGCATAACAGAAATTTAATAGGTAGTAGCAGTTTTGTATCCAAAAATGGAACACACACGGTGAAAGGCGAACGGTGAACGATAAGACAGCATATATGAGAGGATAGGGCAGACACAATGGCAAACAATACAGACGAGGGAGGGGGGTGGTGTGTATCTTACCGCACAGAGGTCAAGTATGCCATTGCGGCTGAGTCATCTTCAAAGTCTAGCTCATCATCCTTTGGTACACTAGTTGGAGTGCCCTGGCCGGCAAAGAAGTACTTTTGTCCAAAAGTGGAATCAATGAACGCGTTCTGGTGCTGCCTGGCCTTAGAGCCGGCAGTGTTGGACTTCCGTAGCCGCTTGGATGATGGTGCGGTGATTGATTTAGCAGGAGCGCCATCCGAGGTGAGGAGATCTGAGGCTGGACAATCCAAATAGCCATCGTGAGGTCTTTTTGTAGCCATAGTCGCTTGATTAAAGGAAGCACTTTTGATTGGTCAGCAACTAATATATTTGCTTGTATAGAGACAGGTGAGCGAGACTTAGTAAGTAGGTAGTAATGGGAATAGGTGAAGGAGAAAAGTATTGGGGGGGGGGCGTGCCAATTAAAAGTGTAAAAGAGGGATAATCAAAAGGTGTCTGCCGGATTTTTTCTGCCCTCGTCGGAACAGCGGAGCGGGCGGTGAAGGGAGATGTAAGCAGCAAGAATAGTAGGAGTAAGACTAGAAATGAGCCTTTACGACTACAGCCAAGAGGGCAAGCGCGTGTAGTAAAAAGCGGGGGCGGGCTTCCACGAAAGTCACGAAGTCACGTGCTCTATGAAATGAAGATACGTCAAGGGGTCCAGCAAGTTTAATGATCCTCGCTGTGACACGGTTCAGGGCGCATCGGAGGTAAACCAAGAACTTTGCATGCACGTTAATATTGCCGTTGGAATGTCAGTTCTAGGGCTGAAAGAGGCCATCAATGACAGGCGAGAGGAGGAGGCAGAGCAAAAGAAAGGGACAGCATGCTGAAGAAAGTTAGATAAATATAGCTCTGGGGAGGAGGCTTGGAGGGAACCTTTGACGTGTCTTTTTTCCAACACCTCCTTCAAACCCTAGACCCTTAAGATGGCTCAGACCTATCACGATATTAACCTCAATTATACGCCCTGTTTTTTTTGCACATTATGCAGCATCTCCTTACCCTACTTCACCAACACCGCACAGCCTACATGGCCATCAGGAAGAAAAAAGAAAAAAAAAAAAGAGAATGGAGGGACCCACTAACAGCCCAACCGAAAGAACATTACTGTCGATGAGGACAAGCTAAAAATCAAGAATAACGGCTTGCCAACGGTCACAGCGAAAAATCCGACCGAAACGAAGGTGCTAGGCTCATCTAGGAGTCCATGCCATTGCAGGCCATTTGCAGCGCTTTGTTGAGCTTGGTTATGCTATCTCTGACTCTCTTCTTTTGTATCTTGCTCTATACATGTCGCCATAAGAGAACAATTAAGGCCGGTCTCTTGATCTGTAGCCAATCGGACTTTGGGCCCGCCGGGGAAATGAAGATTTTTGACTGGTTTCCCACATGACATAAGGCCCGCTAGAGAAGCAACCAAACAACAAACGTCCTCACTAGGCCGACCCGCCTTTGGCCCTTCATGCTCATGAGATTCATCAAGCCACACCAGAAAGTTCACAGAGATACCAGCACCAGTGCCGGGTTGAAGCTTTGTCATCCGAGTAAATAGCTCGCCGGTGGCTTAGAGCTACTACGGAAAATGTGGGCTTGAGTTGAGGCGGAGAAAGAGATGATTATGTAAACAGGTGTGAGTTTTTTTGGTTGACAGGTTTGGACATGGATAAGGGGAGGGGGCGGGAAGGAGAGGGAATGAAGATGGGAGGGGGGGGGGGGGGGGTTACTGGATGAAGATAGAAAAAACTAAGCTCTGAGCAATGGATATTAAGAGAGAGACAAT